>JAYMSS010000122.1:0-5000 GCA_036897785.1 Plantago rugelii | reverse complement strand
AATAGCATTTTTTGCTGCAGTTTCAGCTGCAAAGGGTGTCCCTCTTCTCGGACCCTTAAAGCCGCAAGTACCTGCCGAGGACCAGGAAACCACGCGACCCTTTACATCTGTAACCGTGACAATAGTATTATTGAAACTTGCTTGAACATGAATAATCCCTTTTGGTATTTTACGTACACTCTTACGCGAACCAATACGCCTATTCCTACGTGAACCGACTCTCGGCATAGCTTTTGCCATATTTTATCATCTCATAAATATGAATCATATGGATATATCCATTTCAAATCAAAACAGATTCCTTATTTGGACACTGAGTCCTTTAGCAAGTCTGATTAGCCTTGTCTTTGTTTATGTCTCGGGTTGGGACAAATTACTATAATGCGTCCCCGCCTGCGAATTAGGCGACATTTTTCACAAATTTTACGAACGGATGCTCTTATTTTCATATTTGTCATTCCTCAATCTTCATTCTCAATCTACTTGTTGGTAGAAAATAAGTTTCTTGCATTTTTTCATTTCGAATCATATTGCATAAAACCCGCCTAATCTTTTGAATCCGTGTTTTCGAGTCGATAAATTATACGCCCTCTGGTTGAATCATAACGACTTACTTCAATTTTGACTTTATCTCCTGGCAGTATCCGTATGAAACTACGTCGGATCTTTCCTGAAATATACCCTAGGATCAGATCCTCATTATCTAAACGAACCCGGAACATGCCGTTGGGAAGCGATTCCGTAATTAAACCTTCATGAATCCATTTTTGTTCTTTCATTTCAGGTAAAACCTCCTTTTTGTATTAACTAATAGAGGAGAAAGGGTATTAGACAATTCACCTCTTTTCTTTATTTTTTTTACAAAGATAAAGAGGTTTTGGATCCCATGTAAAAGGATTACCATATATAACACAAGATTTCTCCGCCGATTCCTTCTAGTCGAGCCTCTCGGTCTGTTATTATACCCCGAGAAGTAGAAAGAATTACAATCCCCATCCCACCTAAAATTCTAGGGATTCGTTGAGAGTTAGAATAGATTCGTAGACCGGGTCTACTGATCCGTTTTAAATTTAAAAAATTTCTATATGGTCTTTTCCTATTCCTTCTATGTCGCAGGGTTAAAACCAAAAAAGATTTGTTTTTTTCTCGATGCTTTCGGAGATTTTCGATAAAACCTTCTCGAAGAAGTATTTGAACAATATTTTCGGTAATATTCGTAGATGCTATACGAACAACTCTTTTTCTATCCATATCCGCGTTTCGTATAGAGGTTAGTATCTCAGCAATAGTGTCTCTGCTCATGATGAACTTAAATTTTTGTTTCCTCGAATTTGAATATAATCAACATGTTTTTCTTTGTTTTTTTTTTTTTTTATGATTTATGATGATATATGAATTGAAAAAAGGTATATACGTGAGACACATTCAACGAATGAATCAAGTTCTTTTTCTATTTCTTTCAAATACCCCAAAAGGGGATAAAAAAAATCAACATCTCATTGTATTTTACAATACCTCGGGAGCTAATGAAACTATTTTAGTAAAATTGAATTGTCTCAATTCTCGGGGGATTGCACCAAAAATTCGCGTTCCTTTTGGATTTCCTTCTTGATCAATTACAACTGCAGCATTGTCATCATATCGTATTATCATACCGCTGTCGCGTTTAAGTTCTTTACAAGTACGAACAATTACAGCTCGGACTACTTCTGATTTTTGTAGTGGCATGTTAGGTACAGCTTCTTTGATCACAGCAACAATAACGTCACCAATGTGAGCATATCGACGGTTGCTAGCTCCTATGATTCGAATACACATCAATTCTCTAGCCCCGCTGTTATCCGCTACATTTAAATGGGTCTGGGGTTGAATCATATTAAATTTTTGAGTCTATTCTTACGATGCAAAGGATGAAGAAAATAAAAGAAATATTTTTTGTCTAAAAAAAGAAACCCGTGGTTTTGTTTTATCCCCAAGACTCATTTCTCTCCGTTCTGTGTTTTTATCCCGAAATAAGAAATTGCGTTCGTATAGGCATTTTTGATGCTGCTATTAAAATAGCCCTTCTAGCTATATTTTCGGTTACCCCACCCATTTCATATAGTATTCGCCCTGGTTTAACAACAGCTACCCAATATTCAGGGGACCCTTTCCCCGAACCCATACGTGTTTCGGCAGGTCTTACTGTAACCGGTTTGTCTGGAAATATACGTACCCATATTTTTCCACCACGGCGTGCATTTCGTGTCATTGCCCGTCGACCTGCTTCAATTTGTCTAGATGTGATCCAAGCAGGTTCAAGTGCCTGAAGAGCATATTTGCCGAAAGAAATCTGATTACCTCGAAAAGATATTCCTTTCATTCTTCCTCTATGTTGTTTACGGAATCTAGTTCTTTTGGGGTTATAGTTGATGGTTGTTTCGGAATTCCATCTCTACTCCAGAACTGGACATGAGAATTTCTTCTCATCCAGCTCCTCGCGAAAAAAGTATTCAAAATGGAATTTCAATTAATTTGAAAAACTATTCTAAAATTAGAAATAATTTTTTTTTTTTTAGTGTCCCAATCAATCTTTATTTTCCTTTGTGCTTTATCTAAATCTAACAATAAAAAAAAATTCAAAAAATTCGCGGGCGAATGTTTACTCTTGCAATCTCGATTTCAGTCTTAACCTCCGGTCGGGATTTCTGAAAGTTGATGCATTTTTTCTGGTTAATTTCGCCATCCAGACTAGTGAATTATTAAGATTCATTTGTTCAATAAAAGATTTTGCATTCACAAGTTCCTTCGTTCCCACCGCTTCGTACTTAATGGTTAGGTCCTAATCCTACAATGGAGCTAATAATGCAATTTATTCTCGAGTCAACCTTCTTAGTCTTTATTGACTCGAAGCTCTTTTTTCTTCTATACTGAGGATTCATTGACTATTTCATTATGGATGAATCCATTAGTATTGATGCTTTATTACACTGTTTTTTAGGATATGGCGCATAGACCTTACATGTTGGATTTTATAGCATTGCTATTCTTTTTCTCTCTTTCTTTCATCCTTCCATTTATCCGCACCTTTTTCTTTTTTTTTTTTTGCTTTAAACTTAGAATTTTTGAACGTCAAAATCTCAGTTGCTACAAAGATATGACTGATTTATCATATCTTGACTGGTTCGTTAGATCCAGATAATACGAAGTGATGAGTTGGTTTTCATACTACCGAGCTCGTATTTTTTTATCCTAACCCGAAAAACCAACGAGTCGCACACTAAGCATAGCAATTATACCGAAAGGTCAATCCAATTTTTATTAAACCGTATAGAATTAAAGAATGAAAAATTAGAATTGCTTGCTTTGATTGGACAGAAAAAGAATTCATGAATTTTCCTATATTTTCATCAATCAATGGATACAAATTCTTCTTCCTTGTCTCTAAAAATCCAAATTTTGATACCTAATACCCCGTAGATAGTCCGAGCTGTATAGGAACAATAATCGATTTTAGCGCGAATGGTTTGTAGGGGAACCCTACCCTCTCTGATCCATTCGACACGTGCAATTTCTTTTCCATCGATACGCCCTGCAATTTGTACTTGAATTCCTTTTGTATCTGCTTCTTCAGATAATTCAATAGCTTTTTTGATTGCTTTTCGAAATGAAACTCTATTCTTTAATTGTTCGGCTATAAATTCTGCAATAATATTAGGGTTTCCATAAGGTTTTGCAATTCCTTTGATAGAAAGCTTAAGTTTTCGGGTTATATAATGAAATTCTTTTTGGAAATTTCTTTTGAATTCTTCAACTCCTTGCGGTCTATTTTCGGTTAATAACTTTGGGAATCCCATAAAGAGTATGACCTCGATCTCCTCTATTCCTTTTTTGATCTCTATACGTGCAATTCCCTCGGTCGCGGAGGATAGTGGTATATTCTTTTGTACATATTTTTTGACAAAATTTCTGAATTTTTGATCTTCTTGTAGACCCTCAGAATAATTTCTTGGTTGTGCAAACCAAAGGGAATGATGACTTTGGGTTGTCCCAAGTCTGAAACCAAGTGGATTTATTTTTTGTCCCATACCCCTCCAGTAATATCCACATCATCGTACAACGGATCGTATACCGGAGTTACATACTTGTTTCTAGATTTTTTTATCGCAGGATACTTAGATACCTGTTCATATTCATCTAAAGATATATCTTTCACGAAAACAGTTATATGACAGGTAGTTCTTTTTATTGGATAACTACGTCCTCGAGCTCGAGGTTTTAATTTCTTTGCCCTAGTCCCCTCGTTAACCTCAGCTTTACTAATTATTAAATTGGCTTCGTTGGAACCTATGCTGTAACTAGCATTTGCTGCTGCAGAATAAACTAATTTAAAAATGGGATAACATGCTCTATAGGGCATGAGTTCTAGTATCATAAGTGTTTCCTCATAAGAACGTCCGCGAATTTGATCAATTATTCTTCGTGCTTTGTCAGCAGATAGAGATATATGACGACCTAACGCGTATACTTCTGTTTTTTTTTTTATTATTACTTGTGGGTCGAAAAGCCTTTCCTTGCTTGACTTTACCATCTTTAGCATAAGGTTTGTCTCCTACTAATGAAAAAAAAATATCTATCCATATTTTGTTTAAGATAAGATTAACGACGAGATCTAGTATCACTTTTTGCATGTCCTTGGAAATTTAAAGTAGGTACAAATTCTCCTAATTTATGACCTACCATATAATCTGTTATATAAATAGGTAAATGTTCTTTACCATTATGAATAGCAATCGTGTGCCCGATCATTGTGGGTATAATGGTGGATGCACGGGACCAGGTTACTATTATTTCTTTTTCTGCTTTTTTATTAAGTTTATCAATTTTTTTTAATAGATGGTTGGCTACAAAAGGATTTTTTTGGGGTGAACGTATCACAGCTGACTCCTATTTTTTTCTTTTTTTTTTTTTTGTAAATGTAAAGACGAAGTAAGAAATTCGATTTTTCGCCTATTTCTACT
>JAYMSS010000121.1:0-10049 GCA_036897785.1 Plantago rugelii | reverse complement strand
AATCTTCGAGCCCCTAAGAAAATCTACAAACGTGAATACTCTGGACTTGATTTATTAGTTATCACTTTTATGCCTACTAAGATTTTACACGGTTGGAAATCATAAACATCCCTTTCTTGCAATAAAGTAGTACTTTTCTCTCACTAAGTAGATAACATCAAGTAGACTTGTCCTTGTAAATAGTATAAGAAATAGTATGCCCTGGATATTCGACCGAAGAGAAGAGAACACACATACCAACATAGTAACAAATACATAACTAACATCAAGTATCAGATCCAAGGGAGAACATATAACTACTATTTCTTAGACATCATTAATTACTACCACCGTAACAATCAATATGAGTATTGTATGTAATTTATTATGACTTAGGCTCTGTTCCTATCTAACCTGGATCCTATCATTTTCTGGAGATGGAAACTATTCTCCGACATCATCCACTAGTTCAACTCCAAACATTAAGGAATGAAACAAAGAAGTAAACATGTAAATGTAAAAAAATATTGATAATTAGATGTTGGTACATATTTGGGATTATTCTAGCTTTCTTACTTAATTAACTTACTCTTTTTCGATCTATCAATTCCCGATGATTCTATACCTATTTTTATTTAAGACGTAGTATTAAGTATAAGTATATTCTTCCCTTCTTGACGTATTCGTTATAGAGCTACCCATCTGTGCCCTACCATATTTATCATATTTCAAAGCAATTACATGGAACTCGTTCAGAATAAAAAGGATTTTCAAAGTAATTTATAGATATAATATTTATATTCAGGACTATCAACTTATGAGGAGGCTTTACAAATTTACAAAAATCTATTTATTCTATATTACTACATTACAAAGAAAAGATGAAAATAGAGAGAAATGCAGGGCTTCTAATTGTTATCCTTCATCATATGTATTATGTATACTCCATTCTTGTCGTGGCATCTTCTTAATGCAACGCGAATCCATTATAAGGTTATAGGAACCAATACTACCGAGGTGTAAAAATAAAGTAGGTGTCGGTATTCTTCCCATTGTCTTTTTCTATTATCTCTGCTATATACTAGGATATATATCTAACCTTTGTACATTCTACTTAATAAAAGGGTTAATAGAGACTAGTAGAATCCAACAAAAAGTAAAGAAGTGTCGTTGCAGTTTATAACTTCGAAATAATTTGTCTTGAAAGGATTGACTCTTCTGCTGGAAAAAAAAGATAGGAAGTGGAAATTGTAGTTAAAGAAATAGAATCCATAGAGGAACCTTTTCTTACACTTATTTTTACACTTATTTGGCCTGTATATAATTATAGCTAATATTAAGAGTCCCCGCTAGTAGGTATTTTAATGGATGTTCTTACCTCAGCCCATAAAAATGTTTGTGACATCTTGTCTTTTCAAAATTAGTATAGAGCCTTTCCTTTATATTTCTAAAAAAAAAACTAAAGAGCTTCTTAGATTACATCTCTAGTAATTCAAGACATTTCAGAAATTTCGTAGTTTCCTTCTTTGGACCACTCATCATTTCTTGATATTGAGTAGTAATACTTGGACAACCTAAGTTTCTTTATCTATCTTTCTCTCTTAGAATTCTTAGAATTTTTCCCTTCCTTATTATATTATGGTATCGATTATTGCTTTGCTGTAAGTAGTTGTTACTGGTAAGTTAGGTATAACTACAAAAATATATGTGTTCGTTCTACATGCAATTTTTTTCCTGTTTTCTATTAACTGGTCTTTGTATCCAGTCCACTAAGTGTACAGTGCTAACATTAGTTCTATGCGAGCGATCTAAAAAAGGGCAATCTACTAAGTAAACAGTGTCCCCACCTACAGCATATATTGTCATATAAAATTCTTACAAATAAATTCTTAATTCGAATGTGAAATATAATATAGATATACCTTACATACTATAGAAAAACACCTGGATAAAAGTTCTTAATAACGAGTTTTAGTACTAATCGCAAAAGCAAGTAAGTGCAGAGTGTGTAATCCTATTTGCTTGTTTTTGACTTCATCAGTTTTATCGAGAAATGATTGATAAGTTTTTTTATGGATATAGGAAAGTATTCTAGAAGTAAAGACTTCCTACCTAATACAAATAATACAAATATTGTTCTAATCTAAATAAGGAACAAAATAGAAAGTCGACACATATAACTCTTTTAGCGCTAAGGGATCCAAGCACTTTAAGTAGAAGAGATGGAGGTCTGTATATCCTCACCAAAAATATCGTCTCTGTTATGCAAAGTAAATACGTGGCGTGGATGTTCATGATATAATGTCCTAGTACAAATAAATCTCACCCTTTATTTATTTTATTTCGATATTTACATACACGATCGCTGTGTTGCTATGTTCACGTAATGTAAGTTGTTAATAAACAATAAATGGTTTTTGGCAATCATCACTTAAAAAGGATAGAGCAGGCTTAGAAGAAAAAGAGTCTATTAGAGAAATTTGTTCTACAAAGAGAAAAAGGTCTAAATTCCTGTTGTAGGTAGAAATTACTAAAGAAATCCCTGGAAAAGGATGTCTTGGAATATGTATTCTTTTACTTTTATTTATTGTGAAATACTACGTAACTACTAACGTTTCTATGTAGTATAGGACTGGTTGAATTGCAGCTCTTAGTTTTTTTTATAATATTATAATAAAATGAAGTAAATCTCGGGTCTTCCCTCTTTTCTTGTAGTATTAGATTCTTACTATGTTATGTATGCTTATCTACTTACTATTGGTATTTGTCGGAAATGAAAAATTAGTTCTTCCAGAATTGTCTTGTACTTGATAATCGAGGAGCAATAAATAATAAAATAAACAGTACGTTATCACCCTTCTTGAATTATGTTAACCCAGAAAACCTAGTCCTATGATATACACTGTTGTACCCGTTCTGGTAATTAGAAGTTGTACGTATAGTATAGATAAAGAACAGGCGTATTTTTTTTATTAAATAAATTAAAGAGTCTTCGAGCCAGAAAGAAAAAAGTACAGGTCCAAAAGAAGGTAGGAAGTCAAATTCTAAATACAGGAAAACAACGTCAATTCTTGACTATCCTACTAAATAGAAACTTCTGAAAAGATTGGACTACGGTGCAGGTTATTACCGAGCGAATTCCCCGTTTTATGAATGAAATTTATTGCTTGTGAAGATTATACAGAGATTTACATAAAAAAGGGGGTTGTGAAAAGGAATAAATCTTGGACTATAATTATTAAAAAGTACTTCCTATGAAATAGACTATGTATGATATAAAAATATTACTTTAATTACCTTGAGTTTGCAGCAGTTACCATGGAAAATGTATCGAGGTTTGTTGTTATAAGCAATTTCTAGTTATTTTCTAGTTAAAAAGAAAGAGCTTTTGGTCGAAAAGAAAAATATACAGGGATATATACTATTACTACCGATCTTACTGCATCGTCTATATTTGTTGATATTTGATTTCATCCATTTTGGAAAGAAATGGATAGATAATAAAACGAAAGAGGCTTATACATCCAAAGGAAAAGGGCGAAGCTACCTACTAGATTATTATTCCAAAGGGTTTTAGAGTTTTAGAAGCAAAGAATTCCATCTGAAACTGAAATCGTGCTTTAAGCCATTAAAGTGCATTTCGCATAAACCAAAGGAAGGGTAAAATACCCGAGGAACCCTTTTTATCATATTCTATTCAAGATTCGTAGCTATGCTTTGTAGTTAGTAATCATTCGAAAAAAACTTATTAGTAATTAGTAGTTATTATCATTGATAGTTATAGTTGGGCAGTAAATTTTGTGTATATCGCGCAATAAATAAGTCTTACTTACTTTTTACGATTTATTTGTCTTAGGTGTCTTTGATATAATTTTGATATAATAATTAGTAAAGTAATAATTAGTAAAGAAAGAATGAAGGCACCCCTTGCTGCTACTTAACTTAATTTCCTTTTAGTAAGACCAATCTTACGAACGAATTAATTATAAGATAGGAGGACCTTATATTCCCGGTTCACTGTTTCTTCAGATTGAGTATTTCCTATATAGATCGAAATCAAGAAAGATATCTATCTATAGAAGTCATTTTTAGACTTTAAAAAGTATCATGTATTGTGATTTATGCCTGTTGTATATACTATGCATTTTACATACTAGTACTATCAGTCTTGTATAGTCTCAATTCATACTGTATACTGTAATATGGTATATTTCATGATTCGAGAAACCTATCCCCTTTTTCTTTATATTTAACTATAATCTTGCGAAATGAAAATGAAATTGTAGAGTAGATTGAAATAACAACAGCAATAAGAGAAATGGATGCCCAACCAACAGCGTAGGATACAAAAGAGTAAGTATTCGATACCACCAAAAAAAAAGTAGTAAAAAAAAACAGAAGCAGGAGCAAAAATATCGTAGGACTGCGTTGAGCACGTATTATATATATAATATATAATACAAGAATTACATGCCATATCGTACGTTGGATGACACAAATATCACAACATTTAGAGTAGAAAACACATAGAATTTGAAATCTCGTAAATAAAATAAAGGAAAGCTTATTCGTTAGAATACTCACAAATAAATAGGAATAAGAATAACCGAAGTAATCTATGTATAGAGCGCACCCACGATAATCTAATAATGTCAGGTAAAGAAGTCTTTCTTATTACGTTACGTCCAACCCAGTACTCTTCTGTCCCTCTCCTGGTAACTGAACCGTTGAATAGAGACTTATAGTTAACAAACAATAAGCTAATGAGTCTTTTGGATTTTGATAATAAACACATGCAAGGAAATCCTTCATTCCACATGTCGGAAAAGAACACTACAAAGTCAAAGTAATGCAAAACGTAGAAGCGAAAGAAGACTGAGACATATAAAGAAGGTAAAAAAAAGGCAACTTATCCATTTTCTAGAATATGTTTATTTATTATAAATAAACTAAAAAAACGATGTCCTTGCTTAGAAAGAATCGTTAAATCTCTACGAAACAGAACACGTAGAATACCCAAAATGTATGCATGCTAAAAAAAAAAAAAGGATAAAAAGGAAAGGCGTATACTTTTACGTGATCGTGTTTGTATATTTTATTTTTCATTTATATTTGAAACATTGTTAGGACTAGGATCATCGTTTGCTTGGATTATCATTTATAATTAAGAAGTTCTGCATCTAGTAAAGCCCTCTCCTTGGAAAAAAAGTACCTGGATTACCTTTCTGTTTCTGGCGTAAATTTCATTTATAACTCGTGAGAAGAACCGCCGACTTCTGTGGGAAAGTTAGTGCTGTGGTAAAAATTTTAGAAGGAAAAAGGAAATATATAATCTATAAAAAATAAAGTATAAAACTTAAGTTTGTTTGTTATCCATCTAGATTTTTTCTATATTTTTTGTTATTAGTTAGGACTACCAGCGCCCCTTCTCTTGTTATAACTTCAATTATCACAGGGTTTTACAATTTTTAATATATTTTTATACTGTGACCCATATCTTCTATAAATATAGGATGCTTCGTTACAGAAACAGAAACTATACCGGATACTTCATTTGACTTACATTTTTTAAAAATTAGTTGGAAGCTAAAAAAAAAAAAAAGAAAGAGTTTTGTGAGCCTTAGAAAATATTACCGAAATGTAAAAAGTACATAAATTTCCTTATATAACCTGTGTGTGATAAGAAGAGGAATATAATTTATATAAGATTTTTGTTGTTGATCCTATAAAGACTCACTATAAGAAAGATGAAAACATCACAGCAGAATAATAATTAGCACATAATCTATTTAGAATAATATCCCATACCCCCTAAGGCTAAGGTGTTCAACATATACATATATTTATTTGACTATAAGTAAGTAAGAAATCCAAAACTATAGTAGAATCTTCGAGCCCCTAAGAAAATCTACAAACGTGAATACTCTGGACTTGATTTATTAGTTATCACTTACTTATAGTTCGTTATTGGAAATCACCTTCTCCGAGGCAAAAAAAGTAAAAAGGAAGCAAATTTCCTAGTACTCGCGACTTATCCTACGTAGATGACTTTATTTGTTTTATATCCCGGTTCAGAGATAAAAGCTTACGATAACATATTACAATACAACATATAACAGCAAGACCTATTTAATGCAAAGGCTAATGAGATGTTCATCATCAATCGTATTTACTAGGTATTTTTCTTAACTATATGGATATGGATCCAAGTCCAGAATCTAGTAGGCCGATCTTAGAAGAATAAAATAAATAATAGGTTATCTTCTCACCAAAACGAAATGAAAGGAAATTTAATCGACAACACGTCCGTTACCAAATTGATGAAAGCCAACAACGAAATCATCACCGACCGACAACCCTAAAAATTCGTATGTACCACCGTGCAGGGAAATCCTTATTTATTTCTTTTCCTACACTTGTTATCCATTGTATTACTACCGAATGTTCTAATTCGATATATGTAATATGTATGCTTTTTTTGATCTACCCGAAAATTTTGATTATTCGCCGAAATGCTGCTATAGGATGTCTTTGAATGAATCCCTATCTGCCTCTTCTCTCTCTTCTGTTTTCCTAGGCCTCTTTCTAGGGGCAATGGCTGAATAAAGAGTAGACACTAACTAAGCGCTTATAATCCCTTAATTTAAGTAGTTGCTTGTACGGAGAATTAGTTAAAAAGTTTGAATGGAAGGGTTTTGGTTGGACTTCACCTTTTGAGCCACTCTTGTGTTATGCTATGTTGTACCTGTCTCTGATCTTTACTAACCTATCTTGTATTTCTTGATTACACTCACTACTGGTCGCTATCTATGTTACTTCTGTTTAGCTAATTTAGCTAGTATCTATAGATGATTTTTATTTCTTACTTCCCCGCCGATTTCCTTCTACTATAATGGGATAGGCCTTTACTCTCTTTTCCTTATCTTTCCTTAATTAAACTAAACAAACTTCTTACCACGAAGCAGTCTTTGGCAACTCTTTAACCACGCATTATCATTATATAGGGTTTGGTTGGGGTTCCTCCTTCTCTAGTTATTATTTATAACTAACAGGGATTTTCTATTACAAAAGATGCGGCTTGACACTTGACAGAAGAGTTCCACACACAATCTTACGTCTCGAAGGAAAAAAGTACCATTTTATACTACAGTCATTATTCCCCCAATTAATCTAATTATATTCTTTTTCACATTCACAAATTTCTCATAAATATTGTTTTTGTAATAGGACCTAGTAGAGAGACTTTTCCATTTTACATAATTCATATTGATAACAAGATAACAAAGTCTTCACGATTGAGAAGAGAAAGAGAATATGAGTAAATAAGGTCTTCTCCTTTTCTTTCAATTCCATGCAATTGCCTTCTTTTTCTTTTTCGAGCCTATTTTCGCATTCTATATGATATAATTTTATGTTTAAGTAGTAATTTCTTTACTTGAATGAAAAGGGATCCCTAATAAAAGCTTAAATTCTGTGTGATACGATAATAAGCTATGTGTAAGATTGATTTCAAGATGTACACACAAAACAAAATCAAACGGGGAAGATCTTCGGAGTAGGTTTGGAAGAATCCTCCCTTCTTCTGATAATGCATAATGCAGCAAATTATTTATTATATAGTTCCTTATTTCACACTACACAATAGTACTAACGTAGTACTCGCCAACTTCTAACTTCTAGAGGAATAAAAATTGTTTCCTGGCATAGATCTTATTTAGGAGGAAGGGGTCATGGGGTGTATTCACTTGAATGAAATAGAAGAGTCCTACACGTGCTTTTGGTTGAAAAGAGAAATTCTAATCTAGGGTAAACCGTGTAAAGAAACCTTACATTGTCTATTTCAGCCTCTTATATCTATCTTATAGATAAGTAAGAGTGTTTCGGTATGTATATTCCGCTAAAACATTCTCTATACTAACTAAATTCTACTATATTTAACAAATCCTAGAAATGTACCTCGCAAACAAATATTAGTAGGAATCCGGAAATAGAGAAAGAAAGACAAAGGGAGGAAGGAAAAGTTAGAGAATTACTACAAAAATATGTCATGTCCTATACCTTAACTTAAGCTCTAGGTACCCTCTTAGGCATCTTAGGCATACGAATTTTGTATGTCCTAACGATTTATAGGTTGAGATAAGACAGCTTTTATAACAATCTGTAAAAAATATTCATTCAGTATCTACTTTCTCAAAGAGGAAAAGTAACCATCTTTAGGCGGTATATTACAGCAACCCAGAGTAGACTTACGCGTAGGGTATTTACCAGGACGAAATTTACACCACTTAATGAAAGAAAGTTGGATTTCTTCTTAATCTCTTTATAAAACTAAACTAGTGCATTAATGCATTATATGAATAGAATTTTTACTCAAAAAAGTTCATAAAAGGAGAGAATGAATTGTATAATAGAATATTCCTGAAACAAAGGAACTTATCTTACTCCTAAATCTTCCTTCCGAAATCCCTTATTTCATCAAATAGTTACAACAAGATGCCGGTATTCTTTTTTTTTTTTTCTTCGCGAAGAACACAAACTAACAAAAAAAACATACACTTACTTACTTACTGATCTAGTAAAGAAAATTAGGAATTGTAGTCATGCTGCTTTGATAACAATAATTTCAGGGCAACCCTTTATCTCCATTTAAGTCTAATTAATATAAGAATCAGTGAGAGAAATAACAAGAAGACTAGACTTTTCAGTTATGGAACTCTTAGGCCACAAGAAGAAATTTATGAAAAAGTTGTTTCAATCGATAGTAGTATAGTCAGAATTGGATAATAGAGGCAAGTCCCTGATAAAAGATTCAAAAAAGCCATATCCATACATACATACATACATAGTAATCAGTCTCTTAGTAAGGAATCACCTTTCTGAGTCGTAACAAAGTAAAAAGCTATTAATCCCACCCTTTTTTATAATTCCTTTGTACGTGCTTTCTTGCCGCAATTGCACTGTTTTATTTCTAATAATCTAATAGTAGTGATATGTCTAATCTTTAAGTGTAGAGTCGGGTTGGATAAAATAAAAGTTCCCCAATAATAAAGGCGAATGAAGAATCGCAAACCAAGTCAAAAAGTAAGGAAAGAGAAATACTAGGTTAATAAGGTACTAAGAAGTAATTGCTACAACCGTCGCATAGTAGTAGAATCATCTAAAATTATAGGCATAACCTACCAAGTGGTGGAAAAAACATGTGGGAATAACAAACAGAAGAAGGATTTGTGGAAGTAGAATCACTCACGAGAAAGATGAAAAGAGTTATTAACTAGGCAATAAAATAGATATGATGAAACAACTGGGTTTGGTCATAACGCTGGAAGTAAAAGAAAAGAATAATAAAGAATAATGATGAGACAAAAAAAAAAGGTTCAATAAAAGTTATAAAGACTAAAATCTCCCCCACCACAACAAAAAGCATAATGAAAAACAAGAGACGGGGTGTATAAATCTGAAATGAGTAGAGACATAGTACTGCCGTGTCCTACGTCTGTCTTTCTATTAGGGAAGAAAGAGTTATCTTCTACAAATCAGCAATAAATAAATAAGCGATAACAAGTGTATATTCGGAATTTACCGATCTTGTTAAATGAGATTATGGATGAAATATGAGTTTTTGCCTAAGATGACAAATTTTACTAAACCAATGAGAACTCCAACTCTCTCTTGAAGAATTTTCGGAAACGATCGGGTTGCCTACGAGATGCGAGATATAACAGCGTACAGAGTATTTTTCCATCCTAAGTACTTTTTTTTTCATAAGACGAAAGAGGAATGTTGATGTAGTAGGTTGATTTCCATTAATCGACTCATAAGTGAACGTTTTCGTGCCTTTTTTAATTAGGCAGACTCTATTACATCCATAAGCTAAAAAAAACTTGTAGGAGGAATACATCTATCCCAAATCGCTTAACTTAATAAGATGCACCCAATCTAAGATGCACCCAATCCAAGAACAAAGTAACCAAAGAAGAGAAGGATCCGAAACATTTCTATCCGCCTGGGAAGGCTAATAAGATCTCGTCGTGTTGAGCACGTATTATATATATAATATATAATACAAGAAT
>JAYMSS010000120.1:0-10055 GCA_036897785.1 Plantago rugelii | reverse complement strand
ACGGTCTCCATAATCCACCGGCTTCTCCATAATCCACTAGCTTCTTGTTTTGCACATATCCCTGGTGCCTCACTCCCTGTCTATCGACCCAATTGCTTCCACGAGGTTTGCGTTCATCTCTCTGGATTGTTGTAACCTGCACAAGTTAGCACCGTGCCCTATGTTATAGAACACTCCACATACCTCACTTGATCGGAGGCTTAGAACACTCCACATACCTCACTTGATCGGAGGCTCAGTGAGGTAACCATTGCATCCAACTTCGCATGCTGCATCTCCTCTAGCATTCGGTTCAAGTTGGTAACCCTTACTTCTTCGGGGGCTCTAGCCTCGCCTTTTCCTATCTCACGTCCCCTAAATCCCTTATGTTGGGATGCTTGTGCCAGCTTCTCAAAGGTCGCTTCAATCTCCTCTGTTGTGCTCAGCATGATTGAGCCACCCAAGCTCATGTCCACGAGCATCTGAGTCGTTGTGTCTAGACCCTCATAGAATCTTTGACACAATGTTATCGTGCCGAAACGGTGGTGTGGACATTGCGCCAACAGGTATTTGTAGCGCTCCCTTGCCTTGTACATGCTTTCATAATAGCGCTGTTGAAAGTAAGTGATTTGGTTCCTCAGACTTGAGGTCTTCGAATAGGGAAAGTACTTTCCCATGAACACCTTGTACACGTCCTCCCATGTCCTCAATGAGTTTTCCAGAAGCTGCAGGAGCCATGTCTTCGCGGGGTCCTGTAGGCACATGGGGAACAACTTTTTACGGACATCCCCATCCGTAACTCCGTTATTCACCCCCTATAGGAATCCGCCCCACCAATGCCTCGAACTCCTTCAAAAGTTTCATCACAAAAAGAAAAAATGAAAACATGCTTCTTAGTCTAATATAGAACTCACACATTTTGGTCTTGCTCTGCCGATGCCTGTCCTTACATACAAATTCTCTATCATATTCGTTAAAATCTTTTGAGTTCTTGGAATCTGATATACGGGTGTATGAGACTACTTTAATACTCACTTCGTTCCGGAGAATTTCATACATTTTTGCCTAGCACTTGCTGAAGCTTCATGACTGTAGTATTTGTGTTATTCCGAACTCCTCCTAATAGAAGTATAGAATAACGTCGTGTGATTTTTCGCAGGTATTATTGTTTCTTGGTGCCCTTGACTCTCCCAATACTCTTCGCTGCAGTATACTTTCACTGGCTGAGCATGAAGTTATTCAAGCATGCATGAGATTATACCTTATGAAGGAAAGTTGACTTGCATTTAACACTTCTTTATCTGCTAATCTTACACGAAATGCACTAGTAGTGAGCATGTTTTTACTCTTATCAAGTAGTTGTGCATAGAGATGTTATGCGAGTCTAAGCCTTATTGATAAGGACTCGGCTCGTTCCACAAGGCGTTCGAGCTCAGCTCGAGCCTAACATATATGGTGCTCGTTTTATTATCGAGCCGAGTAGGCCTTGCTCGTTGATACTCGCCTAGACTCAATTTTAGGCTCAATATCTTTTTTCTTCAAGATTTATGTATTTTTGGTAACGAGTTCGAGCTTGACTCCAACAAAATGAGCCGAGCTTGAGCTTAATTATTGTGACTCGAGCTCGAGCTCAAAAATAAGCTAGATTTGTTAATGAGCCGAGTCAATCTCGAGTCGATTACAGCTCAAGCCGAGATCGAAGAATGAGACTCGGCTCGTCAAACATCAACATTGTTAGGACCTAGGTAACTGCTGGTTTGTCATCATATTATGTCACGTTCTTTGGACCATTGACATTAAGAAAAGAAATTAAATGGACTTCTAAGTCGTGACCACTAAAGATATTGCATTAATGTCTGAATGATTCACGAGAAAACTTTTTTGGCATAAATTTTTGTAGTTGGCCATTGTAGTTCGTAGAGATTCTAGCTGCAGAAATTCCCTTGGTATCAAGAAACTTACAAAGAAACTCTTTCGTTTGGTACTCCAACAGTTCCATCTCAACTTCATGTTGAGTTCTTAAACTTATTGAAGAACCAATTGTCATTTGTAAAATAATCAATGTAATTCTTTTCCTTTAACTTACTTTTTTAATTCTATACTGAACAATTAGTTATTTTTTAACAAAATAGTTTAGAGATAGATGACGTGGAGTCATATTCTAATGAGACTGCGATTGCAATTGAGTGCAGGTCTGCGAGTAGGTAATGTTAATAGTAGGTTTGGGTTTTAATTCTTAAACCCATTTTATTATGATCGGTCTGAATATATGGGCAAGGTCTTACGCAACACATTGAGATCCATAATTTATTTCCCCGACTTTGAAAGGGGAGTTTTGGAGCAATCAAATGTTGAGATGGAGTTACATATAAAATATATGAATTGAGGTTTTACAGGAACATTAAACTAGTTAAACCACTACATAAATGAGATTCTAATAGAGTTGACAGAGTGAACACATCCTAAAGCATATAATCAGTCATTTAGTGTATAAAACAAAACCGTGCTGGTAAAATGTATGCTCGGGAACTTTGAAACTCAGATCAAGGTCTGAATATCCAGTGTTAAAAACCGAATTAGGAATAGAAGGACCATCTAACAGGGCCGTACGGACCATTTCCAAGCTATACGTCTCAATATAATCTTTCATACCAAACACCCAACAGGAAAAACATTGATTTCCAGGACATGAACACTTAAAAAAGAAATATGTGTGTGCGCTTTAGTTTCATATAACCGGACACATATTTTAATGTTTTTTTTGCAAACACCAACTGGCTTTCTTAGGAAACTTGCAAAATTAAAAAAGGGAAAAAGAAAATATTCTCACCTGGGGACTTTCTGGTGAGGTCTCAGCGGCCTCCACAACAGACATTTCTATTCTCTCAGCATCATCACCAGAATGAAGACCACTTGATGTGAGCTTTTGCTCATGATCAGAACCACTTTCTTGAACAACTGTCGGTGATGCAAGCCTATGTCCGGTGTTTGTTTTTCCCCTCAAAAATGTGTTCTCATTCGTCAAAGTTATCAACTGAATTAACCAAGTCAATTCAGGCAATTTCAATTTTAAAAGCATTGATATTAAAAAAAAAATTTAAGAAACATTGTGTACCGTACCTGTTTCTGTATACGCTCCCTCTCCAATGCTAGCTGCATAACCGTATCCATAATAAGACCGGTTCTGATGCTGATGTCTTTTGCACTCGATTTTTTCTCAAGTGCCGCTTGATCCAAAGACTGCTCCATAAGTTTCAATCTGGACCTCTCAAAACTCAGTTCATAGTTAAGTTCCGCATTTGTTTCTGACAGCAAAATGCATCTCTCCTCGACACTCTCAGTCTTGCTTTCAGCTGTTGCAACCTTCTGCTTCAGTTCATCGATTAGCGTTTCCATGTCCCAAATTGCAGAATACAACATGTTCTGCTGCTCTTGGCTAGCTTCAGAAGAGGCTCTCGCATGTTGATGTTGTAGGTCCAACTCTCGCAACTGTTTCTCTAGTAAGCTCACCTTTTTTGTATTGCTATCATTACTACCCTTGAGAAACTCCAGCTCTTCTGTTAGTTCTGTGTTTGATTCAGTTAAATGTGTCACCTTTTCCTCTGCAATTCCCGCTATACTTTCTGCAGCGTACATGTTCTCCCTTAAAGACTCCATTTCAACTTCCAGTTCCTTGATTTGCTGTTGACTTGTTTCATCAGAAGCACTTGCTTCCTTTAGCCGAGATTCAGTTTCACTAAGTTTCCCATCTAGCATTCGAACTTTCTCTCTTAAACTTGTTACTTGTGCATTATCGGCCATAAGCTGAGACATGTTGCTCTCTAGTCTCTGGATTGAAGTTTCTTTTTCATTTAACTGGGTTATGCAGATTTGCAGTTTGGATTTAATTTCTTCTTCTCTACTCACTGCGCCACTACGATGATAATGAAAGAACTGAATTTTGCCCAGCAATTCTTTTGAAATTCCCATTAGTACCTCAGCTCTGTTATCAGCCTCCAAGAACCTAGACCAAGCAACCTCGGCTGCCTCTTCCATGCAGGCTGAGACTTGTTCTACCAAGCGAATTTTGACTTTGTGATCTTGCTCATTTTGTTTTAGCTCGGCCAAATTCTTTTCAAGCTCCAGCTCCCTTGCAAGAGATTTCTCCAGCATCCTGATGGTCCGTCTTTGTTCATGAGTCTGTGTTTGAGGTTTCCATTCGGCGCCAGCAACTGGAAGTTCATGTAATCTTGCAACCAAGTCCTGTTTCCCTGTAAATTAACAAGCGAGGTTCAGTGAAAACAGAACTGTAAAGCAACAAGGGGGTGGTTGAAAACCTTATGATTGTTATATTATTATGTATACCAGGTTGATTAGGCCATATGGCTGTAATTCACCTTTAGGTCATAAGGTCTGCGCATGACGTAGACCTGTTTAGGTATTAAATTTTGAATAAAAACCTTGGGAGACAACAGAGGAGAGAATCCCCAACATGAAATTCGAGGGTAATTATGGCCACTCTTACATTCATTTTGTTTAAATGAGAAAGAAGTCATCTGTAACTTTGTTAGCTCCATCTTCATCTCCAAGATACGCTCTTGTAATTGTTTCAGTAACTCTTCAGAATCTTGGAACTTACTAACGAGATTGAGCAAGTCAGTCGGTTGCTCATATGAGGATATTTTCTGAAGGGCATCAACAATTAGATCCTGGACATTACCCAGCAGACTATCCAATTCTCTCAGCTCAAAATTTAGCATAGAATGGAGTAAATCAGTCGTGAAACACTTCTCGATCAACTCCGCAGATATCATATCATCTTCAAGACCAATTGCTCTAGCATTGGTTTCCCCTCCTACAACATGTACTAATAGATTCTCCAAATTTGCCAACTTATCAGAGGCATATGCCAGTGTTATATCTGCTTCAGATGACACTTTTAAAGCATTCTGAAATCCTCCACCATCCTCAGAGGTTTCTGACAGACCTTCATGTGAAAACTTTTGCATGTCAGATACAACAACACCACCGTCCAGTCTATCCGTCGTTATTTAGCGACAGATAGTTTATCCATATAACATACAACAAAGAACAAAACATGCTACTAATTATTTAACGATAATAACTTTAGGGCTTATATATAAAACTGCTTGATATGCTATAGGATGAATTAAAAACTAGTTTCATCCTCAAATCTTTACACTAATATACTAATGTGTCACACTACAATATATAAAAACACGCTATGCGTATTATTGTAGCATATATAGTTAGTTATAAATTATGAACTAAATATATGAAGGTAAGACCCAGAATTAGAGCACTAAAAAAGGAGCACAACATAAGAGCAAATAGTACTTCATGCAAAGTCAATGTTGACCGGAAATGTTGACTCAACATTGATGACAACATCGGGAAATCAGACCACTCTTAATGTAAGTCAGCCAGGAAAACAAGTCTCAAAATGTGCAGATTCGATTAACACCACTGATGCTGCAGGCAAAACAGAAAGAGAGAGGAATACCAAAGAAAACACGCCCAACATTGCCTCAAAAAGTAATTTGAATAATTAGCAGAAATTTGAGTGGGGGTGACCATAAGACCGTGAACCATGTCAAATAATTGCAACAAGTATGAATGCACTACCAAGAAATCCGACTGGCCGATTCAGCAGAAAAGCAGACGAATTTAGGAACAACGGAGATGAAGAAGGTACAAGGAAGTACAATCCAAATCTAGGGTGGAGAGTATTTTCAACTAGGAGGAGCAAACATCGTGAAATGATGATGAACTCGTTTAGCTATAGGCGTCACCATGCTAGGAAAAGGCATATTTTTCTGCAGACGTACAAATTGGGTGGTTCGGTGACGAAGCCGAGGCATACAAAGTTGGAGAAAATTGGCCAGAGAGTCAAATCTGCAGCTGCCTCGGTTTTATCCTTCTTGCGTGGTGGTTCTGCATTCAGGTCAGGTGATTCCAGGAAGGCCGTTCGAGGAGGATCGTCTCCTGAAGATAGAGTGACTAAGATTTGTTGAATATTGAAAGTCCAGACCAACTGGAATTTGTCTGTCCAACTTATAAGTTAATAATACTAGTATATGATATGCTTGTTTTATACTTGTTGCTCTTGCTCAAACATGAAATAGTAAGATCAACTCAACATATATGGCTATGCATACATCTTTTAACTTGTTTATGTACGAGACAACCAAACGCAACTCAGTTGCTAATACAGTTTGCATACAACTTGTTCTTCATGTGGTTCAGGTACGATTTATTTGGGTATCGAATCAAATAGGGGTTTAGCTGAGGAGGCAAGGTCCGATTTTTAACACTAATGTACGGTATCTGAATCCAATCGATTAGGCTAATGTACTTTTCTCAAATTCAGTTGCTCGAAATGTCTCAAGACACTTATTATCGAGGCGCTTACAAATGAATGAAATTAAAATTCAACTAGAAACGAGAGAGATTCAAACCACCCTTCCCCAATCTAGTAACTATCGACTTTTATATACTCCCTCCACCCCCTTAGAAGCTATCCATTTTAGTCATTTTGAACGTCTCGGTAGAGTTATCAAGTTTGAGATTTTTGCTATTTTAAGGAAGATTTTATTATTTTATATATAACACTAATGATGCAACTAACTCCTAGTCACTCACCATTCTTATAACAAATATAATTTCTATTAACATATTCTAAACCTACCTTGTTATTAGTACTATACTAGTAAATTTAAAACGACGATAAATTAAACATATTAGATTGAACAATAATGTATGAAATTGATGTGGTTTAATAAAATTATTTTTTCTTTCGATTGTAAATCTGTATGAACTTAGGGGTGAGTAGTTATAAGGAGAAGAAGTAATTGAAGAAAGACAGACATATTGGAATGTTTAAATAGGTTAGTTTCTTACTTTTTATGTAAGTCAATATATTGCAACTTAGTGAAGTTGAATTAAAATTGATTTGTTAATTGAGCGCTCAATTACAAAACTCTAATAGTTGTGTAATTCTATATTATTCATCAACAATTGACAAATATATTGTCAATTAATGTGAAAATTAAGACAATTTAGTATACATGTAATGTCACTTGCTTTATTGTTTATCAAATCTGGATTGAATTTATTTTCAAATCTGTCATTTGTGCACAAGAGTTGCACCGTTATTTTCTCGTACTTAACAAAAATTTATGAAGAGTTATTGTTTCTTGCAATACTTCCTTTTCCCCTAATGAATTCCAAAATTATTGATAACAACAACCATGCATGCACTATTTCTTTTATAAGATCTAAACTTCGTAACATCTATTATTTTCACATGAAGAATTAAGCATGTTATTCACATTCATTCTATAGATTATACGAGTGATTAATTTCTCAATCTCATGAATGTCCTCTAAGAAATTTGCACCATTTAAATTATTTGAGTCAGTTTCATTTGCATCATTTGAACTTCCAAATCAAACTATTATTTAAGTATACATTCTATGACAATTGCAACATGTGTTAAAATTTATATGCATGAGTAACTGATGTACATTGTAACTATCCTATTAAATCGAACTTTGAAAATTTGTATTCATGTTTATTGAAACCTATCTAAATAAATAAATTATAAATTTATGGATTATAATCTTGTTAAATAAATAAAATATTTAAGTACAACATATCACCAAAGAATACATGTCATGCTCCATCCATTTGAATAGAAAATTTACAATCTAACATTTTGTATGATTCCTTTAAGCTCTGTTTAGCAAAAATAGTTGATGAATGTCATGTAAATGTCACGTCCGTTAGAAGCTTATTTAGAAAATGACGTTTGTAAGATAGTTTAAATTTCAGTGATTAACAAATCGTTAGTTATCTCAATCAGTGGCATGGTTTTTTGACTAGTCCCGTGGGTACGGAATCTAGCGAGTGGACCATTGTATATCTTACCAAGAGGGGGTCAAAGTTGAATAAGAAACCGACCATATAAATTATTATAAAAAATTCTAAGCAACTATATATATAGCTAATTGGAACGATTTCAAGATCTAAGACCCGAGTTCATTTTTTCAGTATGTTTCAAGAAAACATGTTGAACTCTGATACAATCCTTACTCTTGATTCAAGACACCATTATGATTCCGATTTTGCAAAGACTTCTATTACAATGCCTGATGAACGTGTCATCAACGAACCCATTGTTGGCCTTTTCTTTTAATTCATCTTGTTGACATAACCATTTGTACTTCACGCGGATCCAAGCCGGGTTGTGGGGGTCACTCGATCCGGTTACACTCCCCTGCGCCTCTTAATTAGTACTACAGTTCAGTATTAGAGATAAATTAGACGCATTTGTATATTGAGTCGAAAAGTTCATGGGTATAACTTATAGTATGGTGAAAGTTTAAGTGCCGATGTGCCTATTTTTACTTTAGACTATAGCCTTAATTTATAACATCTTATTTCATTTTATATCATAAACATAGGGATATACATGTAACTTCGAGCCACCTAGAATTTTACGAATACATATGTACAACTTCCGATCCACCTAAAATATGTTTGTGAATTCGCTTACACAGAGAGGCACTTTACTATCCCAACCTTTTTGTTGTGCCAATTTGACACCCAAAAATTACAATTGATCACATGGAACATGAAATTCAATGCTTCAATAATAACTTTTTGTACAAAAGAAAATTCTATTTAGCAAAACGCCATCTTCCAGGATATTAACAGATCAATACGCAAGCAATAATAAGACACCAAAGTTGAAACAAAAAATAATTAAAATAATAATGGAGTTTAACGCGATTTTGACCAAAATTTCTTAAAAGGATTCATTTGTCAGTGCTAGGTACACCATAGTAGGTTATCATAGTATCTGGTAGATGGTAGCTCATGAGTTGACTTATTTTTCCATTGAATTGTGTGCTTGACGTTATTTGGTTGAGACCATGACCATCAGCAAGTTTTTTTTTCTGTTTTTTTTCACTAATTTCTATATATCATATGATAAAATGTCACTTTCCATCTTAATCACATCCAACAATTCCTTGTGAAGATGATTCAATTTCTATATTCTTATTGTAGGAAGAAAAAGACAACAACTCACTGGAGATCATTCATTCAACCTCTCATGTGGCGTATTAAATGGGTTGAATTGCAAATGAAGAACTTGCAGTCTCAAGCAGAAAAATATGACAGAAAGATAGAGAAATATCGTAAGCAGAAGCAAGTTCAGGTTGAGAACACCACATTGGAAGGCATTGGCATAAAATCCATTCCTTTTTCATGGAAGGTTGCTAGGTCTGCGATCCTGAAGAGGAAGAAGAGAAAAAGAACTGAAACTACAAAGGATTTAGCTGCATATTTGTCACATCATAGTCTTTTCTCTTATTATGGTACACAGTCTACTATTTACTATCCCTATTCGAAAGGAACCAAAAAAAAAAAGAGGAATCAAGAAAATCCATGCATACAGAAATTAATTCAACCATGATATTTAAGATAAAGACGGATAGTATAAATTTGATGAAAGATGATGAAACTCAATCTTTCAAGCACAGCATCTCTATTGAGTTGACTTTACCTGGTTCGCCAGCTATGTAAAACCCCAAATCATCCTTATCTAATGTTCTTTTGTTAGAAGATCACCTTCTGTTCAACAGTGCATTTCCTGATATAATAAAATTTCAATCTTGTTTGATGTGTTATTCTTGAGGATATTGAACTTTAAGAAAGCTAAGCAAATTCGTGGTAGTAATTATGTGTTGATGTAAGTTCTCTTTTCTCAGGTTAGGATTACTGGTTCTAATGTCTCATGGTTTACTACTTCAAAAAGCTAGTTTACTACTTTAAAAAGCTATGGGGAAATAAATTGGTGTTGACAAATCTGCATGAGCAGTGTGAATTATTTCATTTTTTCCTCAGATTTACATGTCATCAGTTTCTGCCTTCTTTTCTTTCCATCTTCCCTTCTTTTTTTGAAAATGAAGCAACTTCTTCTAGTGTGCAATACTAACTAATCTGCACAATTCAAAAACTACTGCTCCCCGTGAAGCCACTGGAGTCCAATACTTTGGAGTTTGGATGTA
>JAYMSS010000119.1:0-10104 GCA_036897785.1 Plantago rugelii | reverse complement strand
TTATATTATGGTGAATTATGTGGGACTCAATAGCAGACCATCGCACGTAGTACATGACATTATCAGTAGAATGTAGTAATAATAATCAAACCCAAACAGCATTCGAATTGTGACACAAGTTGGTTTTAAACCTTTGATATGTGTAGATGAGTCAGACTCTAGCCAATGAAGTCACGACTCGGCAAGTCCTAACCTCAGGAAATTTAAGTCATAAGAGGTAGACTATAGGAAAATTCGGCCTCACCGCCCTGAACCCATGGTCCGACCTTGAGCTCGATAAAGATTAAAGAGGACCGACCCTCCCGAAGTAGTGTACAGCCTTGTGGACTGATCCCATGAAGTCCGACCTCAACTACAAGTACAATAGATACTCAAGACATACAAAAATGAAAATAGCCCACATCCAACAAGGGGTCCGAGCTCAGGGAATCGGGAAGCCCGTCCTTAAACCAAGTGTGTCAGGTATGAACACATGTGTCAGGATCTGATTGGGTCAACAAGCTTCCGGTTAATCGGAGTCTTGTAACCGGAGTCTTGTCCCCTCTACCTTGTACTATAATATGAGAGCATTTACTTCATTTTATTTCTCTCTAAATTAATGGACCAATTATGTGCTTGGATATCCTATTCGATAGGTTGAACCCTAAGTCCGGTTTGTCCCAAAAGGGTCTGGCCTTGGACCTTTTGGACTTGTACCATTTTATACGATTGATTCTGAATGTAGCTCAGCAAGCAAGCACCAAACTTGGTGGCCTGTCATTACGAGTCATAATTAGGTAACATTGTCAAACCTCTACATGCATAGATACAACATATTCACCAATCACCAGTTCACTTGAGCTGATTCTGTGTACATCACCACAAAGTTACCATTACATCAAACGACAAGCAAGTTACCCAACTTATTCCGACATGAACTAAAGAACAAGAACATTTTCATTCCTTTCACATGATCAAACACTCGATCAAAATCTGTACAATATAATACTACCTATCAATGAAAGAACAAGAACACTTTGATTCCTATCTACATGAGTCGTGATAATACACTCCATCTAAATCTGTACATCATTTAGGCCAAATGCCGATGAGGAAAAACTCGAGAAGATATAAATAAACACACGGAATTCGTACATCCGTTACAACCTATCATATCACCTAGGCGCCAGAGACACCGTGAAGTCAGTAACACTTCCCATCTTCTCCAACCAATCCTGCGATTCCAAGAACATCTGCGAAACCCGAGCAACCACTTTCCCCATATCCGGCCGTCTATCCGGATCATCACCAACACAATCCAGCGCCAAGCGCACCAACCTCTCCACCACATCCACCGGATACGAGTCCTTCAACCTCCTATCCACCCATTGCCTAACTCCACCACTCTCCACCGCTCTCCTCGCTTCCTCCACAACGGATATCCTCACGTAACTCCCACTCTCCTCATCAACCTTATGCCTCAACGCCTCCATCCCTGACAAAAGCTCAAGAATCACAACACCAAACGCATAAACATCACCCTTCTGTGTTGGCACCCCATTCGTCAAAAACTCAGGCGCCATGTACCCTCTCGTCCCCTCGAATTTCCTAACCTTACAATGCGACCGCCCGAAGTCCTTCCCCTTCTTCCCCTCCACACCTTCCCTATCAACCTCACCACAAAGCTCAGCAGTACCAAAATGGCAAATTTTCGCACTCAACGAATCCTCACTCACAACAACACCACTACTCTTGATATGATTATGCACAAACTCAAACCCTAACCCGGTCGAATTGTGAACGTAATCTAACCCGTGAGCAACATCACACGCAACCCTAATTCGCGAAATCCAGCTAGACAACACAGTGAAATTGGGATTTTTCGTATTTCTCAAGCAATTCGACAAATTGGCACCAGGAACGTAATCGTAAACCAAGTAAATGTAACTACCGGACAACGAAGCCCCTTTCAAAGCAACCAAACTGGAGTGGTGGCTTTTGCAAATTAGGGCAGGGCGATCGATCAATTGGGAAGTTTCAATTGGGCGACGAAACTTGCGTTGGATGATCAGAACTGACTGGTGGCGTAAGGTGGATCTCCAGGAGGTGGATGAGGAAGAAGAGGAGTAGGGTTTTCCGTTTGTTGCCGTGGAGATTTCTGAAAAGGAGTAGAGATGCGATTGGGATGGGAGAATTGATTGTCTGAGGCTGATTAGAGAAGAAAGTGAGGATTTTGATGAAATGGATGAAGATGATGAAGCTGTGTTCTTGTTGAAGGTGGAAGATGAAGCTGTGCTTGGGAGGATGAAGTTACTGGAGGTGGAACTGGAATTTGCAGAAGAAATTGAAGAAGAAGAAGAACGGGTGTTTTTGTGTTGTTGTGATTTTGATGATGGAAAAGACTCGATTTTTAGTTTGTTTTTGCTCTTGTTTCTGGATTTGCAGAAGGAGAAAAGCATTGCGACGGAGATCGGAGTTGCATATGTGCGGTGGCGGTGGGTGGCAGAGATATTATTATGGTCTTGGAAGTATTTAGACAAGTCTTTTTCTGGAAGATATTATCAAGAAAACTTTTTTCTATGTATTAATATAGTAGTACTAATATAAGATTAGGTGATGAGATTTTTTATTTTTTTCTAATCACTTGGGCTGCAAAATTCAATACCCTACATGGAAGCATCAGAACAGAAATAAATGCAGATTTGAATACTGATGGTCAGGATTAGGGAACACAGAGTCCGGTCAAAACCGGCATGAGGGTGTATGCTGACACTAATACAGCTGAAATTCGAGCATTGGGAACCGGCAAGGGTGAAAAATCATTTATTCAAAACGGTAATTCACAAGAATGGCAATACACATTGGTTTTCTCTTTCCTGCTGCATTTTTAGAATTCGATATTTTAAATGTCATACAATCAATTTTTTCATGTCAAGCAGGGAAGAGGAGAATTTGCTACATTCATGTGTTAAAGAGTAAGTAATTTGAGGGTTGTAAAAAGGACATGCTAAATGTGGATAAGCTCGATGTTATTTCACATAAACTTGCAAGAGGAATGAAGAAAAGGGGGAACAACCATATTAAATGTCAATAATAGCATAGATTACTGACTAACTGCTTTTAAGGCCCTATCAGGCTATCACGAGAAAAAGACGTGCTAATGCGTATTGACTTCGATACTAACCGTAAACAAAGGGTTCTACTCTTCTAGAAGTTCATTTGCCTAACATTACCACTTACCAGCATTGTCAAAAAGTTAAGTAAAGAAGAGAAAGGAAGAAGAAAAGTACTTGATAGAAAATGCCCTGTATCACTAGCTTGTATGGTTCTGATTTCAGCCCCTAAGTTATACTCCAGGGGTATGTAATAGGATCAAAATTTACTCTAATCGGCGAGGTTCTGGACTTGACATCTAATTTGCGAAATGTGGGACTAAATTCTATACACAGGACAGTCTGGTATAATCATCACAAAACTCAAAATTTTCAGCATCAATTCAAATCAAGAATGAATGGAGGAAACACACTATTGATACAATTATATGCATGTGGTGCGAAGGCGTAATGACATTATCCTGCCAAGTTGGCGATAATCTTGGAGAGTGCTGAGTAGCTTCCAAATGCGGCTGATACCAAGCCTACTGCAATGACAACTGTACACAGTGTGCCCTGCAACAGTAAACGGCCAAATGAAAACCGAGGTTCACAGAAATCAAGATGCTAAGATGCTAACAAATGACATGATTGCCATCTTGGTTAACTTGAACTGGTTTGCAGATCATGACGAGTTCATTTGAAAATTGTATGTTGCTTTCTGGCAAAACAATTGGTCTTTTTAAAAAAAAGAGAGAAGTGGATTTACCTGGACTAGGGTTATTTTCCCTTTTAAGATGCTCAAGTAGCATGCGCATGGAAGAATAAAGGTCTGCAGAGGAAAATTAACATGAGTAACATGCATAAAAATAGCTAGCACATATAATCTTTGCGTGAATTGTGGATACGTCAAAGCCTGTATGATGTGTATTACAGACTTTAAATTATCCGCGTGGGAGTGAAAGAAGTATAGCGTTGCGTGAACAGATGGAAAAGTAGGACTAGTATGAAAGAACTTACTACTAGCATTGTGAGTAAAGAACCAATTAAGGCCATTACTAGACCTGCATAACAAAAAGGGACAACACCATGAGCAAACCTGAATAGCAGAGGATCCATGGAACAAATTATATAACAGAGTCGGAGACAAGGGTACAAACTCAAAATACGTGTTAAAGATAGTAAGTTTAGCATAGTACTTTTAGCCAAGAACTTACCAAAGAACGGGATGCTAAGACCCACTAGTAAAGTGGATATCACCAATGCTGTTCTGATTAGGATCGAATACACATGGGATTTAGCATGACGTGCCGGCATCAACTCCTCAAGACACATAGCCACTGGAGACATGGTTAATGCATATGTATGTCTAGTTAAGGAACAAATGAGCTTTCATTCATCAAGTATTCTATCAGGAGGCAGAGTAAAAACAGAAAATGAAGAAGGTAAAGTCTTCCAATAAAGAAGAAGAAGACTCTTAGTATTCAATCAGGAGGCGGAGTACAAATCTTACCTTTGAAAATTTCAATATTGCGGTCACATGTACTTGTTCTTTCTTTTAATTTCTTTTTATTATTCCCAAGCAGTAAGATTTACAGTGTGATGAAACTGTTAATGTAAGCAGATTTCAGTCACCTTGATTTTGTATAGCTTCCATCGTAATTAACCGAAAGATACATATATTACAACTTTCTGAAAGATTAATCAACAGATTTATCTGGGGAAAGGATATTTTGTAAATGGATTGACTACCTGCAAAGAAACAAGTGCAAGAGAAGCACATCAGTTATTACTTATGAGAAAGGTTAACGAAAGCCTACTTTAAAAAAACTACAGGAAACGCACCGTGGTCCAAACAGCAACTTTTGATGCGACTAAATGTTGGGGCATGTTAAGGGTGAATTGTGATTGTGTTGCATCTCCAAACATCATATATCCCATAACAGCAACTGCAGCATACATCATGGTACATATTCCGAAGCTGCATTGACCATTGACTTATGAGCTTGATACGAGTAATAAACCAAACATAAGCAGCCTACGAGATATATAATACAGAGGAGGAGCTGCTCCCACACACATGTACAAAACCAGTTATTATCCAACACTGATATATTGCATTTAAATAGGCTAGAAATGAGAGAACGTCAGTGAAGAAGTTTTTACATTAACAATAAAGATCGACGGCAGAAAAGAGCATTAAATATTGTGAAATCGATTATGAACATAAGATCACAAATATAACAGGAAATAAGAAACAAAGTTTATATTATGGTGAATTATGTGGGACTCTAGGTAGAGTTATTCGTTTATAATCTCCCATTAAAAATACACAAAATGAAGTCACCTTCCTGTTTCTTTGCATTTCAAGTGTGAACAGATAATACTTTGGCCAGAGGCAAGGCACTTCAAGTATTAGTCTTTAGCAACTTAATTCACTACCAAAATTAAAAGTAAGCAATTATCTACTCTATTGCAACAGGTAAATCAGTTTGCTTTACCTTACGAAGAGGACAGAAGGATACTGGCTCGGTTTCTCCATAGATGTATAGATATTTGGAAAAACAGCATGCCCAGAGTAACAATAACCATATAGACCGATAGCAACAGGAAGGGAGGAAAGGTTTAGTGTTTTTGTCCCTTTGCCCTCGAAACCGACTCCATCCACTACACCAACCCAGAACAGGCACACAACCACCAGGATTGATGCAACAACTCCTCCTACTGAGATATAGCTAAGAACACTGAGGTCTTTTAACCAGGTAGTAGGTAGAACAGCTAGAGTGGCCATAATTGCAAAAAGATGATGTGAGTTCAGTTCGAACGCTCCTAAGTTGAGATGTGCGTTCGGAAATAAAGACGACAAGTTGTCACTCTCCAGTATAATATACTCAACACAACAAGCCTGCAGAAACAAGACAGGTGATGCTTCAGCTGTGAAGGATGAATATGTGTCCGTAATAAGAACATCATCACTGATTTACGAGACTTACATACAACTCTATGTACAGTATTATCTGCATTGATAAACACAACATGCAAGAACATCAATGTCAGTCATCAGAATTCGTCATTTGCCTACAAGTATTGAAATATTACATCAACAAATAAATTATGGACTTTGAAACTTACTGATATGATAATACGTCCTGTAGTACCAAAGGCAGCATGTCCAATGTCCGGATACGTCTCAAGCCCTGGTTGACTGTCCAAGCATGACCGTAAGAGAATCCCAGTGTAGTAAGAAAGTAAGGCAAAAATGAATAGTATTGAAAGCCCTGCCCAACCCCCTTGTTCGGCAGCATAAGAAGTAGATAGGAGGCCCACTCCACATAGTACATTCATGCCTGCATAAAATTATTACTATCATTATTGTGGAAGGAGCATCGACAAATTATCTCAGAAAGACAATGCATCGACCCTTAAATTACGGGATTCTTCGTACTAATTAATAGTTGTAATAAACCGAGTCTATAGAAGTATTTTCCGACAGACAGGTAGGAAAACAATGATAATAAAGAAACTCAATGCAAGCAGCTTTTGAGTAACATCATATTGGTTTATTATTTTCTTCCTTGTTAATACAGTGTACTAATTAGATCAAGAAATTACCATTTATTACTGCCTGGCCAAACGTGCTTCGTCGAGAAATTGGAGGCCCATGTGAAACTGCTGATTTTCCATCTTTCCTTATACTATGCTTCCTTGTAGGTAAAGGGGGAAGCAAACCATGTGAACTGCGTCTTTCTTGAGGCTTCAAGGCTTCCTCTACTGGAGGGATTAGAGGCTTGCTCAGAGATGGGAGTACCTCAGGGGTGTGTCTCCTAGTAAGGGTAAGGGATGATGAGAGGAAAGAGCTCCCCAAGCGAGCTAAAGATGGTGTCCCCAAAAAGTTAATACTCGGAGATGGGACACTGCTGTAAAGATCTATCGACTGCCTGTGACAAAGATTGCAAACAAATTCAGTACAGTGGATTAAAAGCAAACACAGAACATGAAATAATTCATTAAGTAGCAGTCTTGTTAATGATTCACTGATCAACTCCCTGTGATAGTAAGAAGCAAAAGATCACTTTATTATATACAGTATCTTCAAAATTGCATGTAGTCTTATCTACTGTAACTAATCTGGACATGTCAACAAACATGCCACATGATATATCTAAAAACTTGAATAAAGTTGGAACAAACAACCTTGGCAAATTTCATGAAAATAACAGTAAAATAAGCTAAAATTAATATGTTCAGAAGTTGAAACATCTCAATATTTGCATGTGCACCAACAATAAAGATATTCTAGGCAACCGAAATTTTCACAGCTCGGTGACAGAGACAGATTTCAAAACACAAAAGAGCTTCTCTTCTCATAAAACAATATTCAACTACAAGATGTCAACTGACTCTGGTTCCAAATTTCCAATCATGCTAAGTTTCTACATGTAAGTAGATTAGGAATTCAAATATGATGTTTCAATGTACTCCAAGTAGACCTAATTAATCATCCTAACACACAAAAATGAGAATTCAAGAAATGTTCATCGGCAAAAAACCTCTGTTATGTTCACAATTAATACCTGTAACTTTGAGGCCAGGCGCCAATAGAAGGGGGCTTGCTCCCCTGTCGTTGATTTTCGTCATCATTCGAGGAATCTGAATAGTCAGACACATTCCCACCTTTATCAGATTCTTCATCACTATCTATGTAGAAACTCTGCTCAGAAACTGAATTCTGCATTCTGCTCCTTTTGCCTTATCACCTCAACCTCTACACCAAGGTAACCCCTTTATACAAAACAACAACAAAACGGATCTGAATCTTTAAACCAGCAAGAAAATCTCAAATGGCAACGAAACAACAAAGGAAAGCAAAGCAATCATTGGTTAATCATAAGTACTAAACATGTCAAGAACCAATAAATTCAAATCTTGTGACATTATATACAGAAGCAAAGTGAAATATGATTGATTCGTTTGTTGTAAATAGTCCGAGCCAAATTTTGCGGAAGATAGGTAGTTGAATACCTAAAACCACGGTACGAAAGTAGGACAAAAACGAGAAAAGATGTTTACCATAAAAAGGAAGTCTATCTGAGGACTTTTATCAAACACTTTACAGCCAATTCGAGTATACAGATCCGAATATTCAGTAATTCAGATCAGCAAGACATGCATTCCACAAAGAAGCTCCATAAGGGTCAGAGATTTCTTACCTTTTCAAATTCCTGGAAAAGGCAGTAAATGTTCTTGCAAGATTCCACCTTTTTCTTTCCTTAGTAAAGCCCGGTAGAATCTTGGATCAAAAATTGAACTTTCTCAAGATCCCAGAAGATTTACTCTGTTGTAAGTGCAAATCTGAATGGCAAGATTGCACCTTTATAGGTGGATTGTTACTGTAAATGCTGGGTGACTGGTAAAAAGAAGACAGGTGTAGAAAAGAGTCCAATTAAGAGTAAGGATTCTATTGCTGTCAATTTGTATTCAACTTGAACATATATTGTGCTTATGAAAATATATTTTGAAGGTGACATGTACTCCATCCAATCTACTGAGAGAGTGGCTATTGGATTAGCGTTATCAGAGGATGATGAGTAAGCCATGAAATTGACTGGATGTATATTTAACCCATGGCCTACTCGCCCCACCATTTGCTCATTCTTTATCTTTTTTATCTGTCTCATGTAGAGGAGAATGTTCTTTAGAGCCTCCTCAAAGGACAGCCTCAAATGGAGGCAAACATTTCCAGTAATATGTGTCATATGATCTAATTACGGTTTCTTCAACGGTAAGGGTAAGATAAATGCACACATCCATTAGATATAAACATGTGTGATCTACAGGTATATAGGAACTACAGGTGGATGTTCACATGTGCTCCACTTTTTTTTGTGTCTAGTATGTCCGTTGATCGCACCCCCTTACATCAAATTTACCTTAATTACGAGGTAGATTAGCCGTTGTAGTTGAAACTTGGTTTGCAATTTCTATGGAAAATGGATATCTCTACAATTCGTGCACATCATTTTTTTACTCCAATATATAATCGAGAGACAGACTAAGATGGTGTAAATGTATATCATCTTAAGTCAATCGGCATTTCAGTAAATGTCCGTCCACCTTTTTATGACACTGTAACAAGCATAAACAATTATTCTTAATTTCTTATATGTTTTTTATCCTACATACAACAGAGAAGTAAAAAAAAAGTATAATTCTTACACGTTTCTAATGAAAACTTCAGCAGCCTCCTTATAATAATGAGAGATTGATTATTCTATCCACTTTTAACCTTCAGATTGTATTGTTTAGGTGTGATGGGGTGCAAAAAAATGTGATAATGTTAATGTCATGGACATATTCACCACAAGGGAAAATGAAATGTGTGGTTGGTGTTCATTTCTATATCTTATCGGTACAAACTTGAAGCACAAACAAACCCATTCAACAAATTTCTATCTAAGTAAAAGAACAGACGTTTGTTAATTGTTACATTTCATCACACGCCGCAACGTTATATAATCTACCTCATGCCTAGCATATGACATTCTAATAAATCGCTTACAAGTTTAAAATTACTTACTTGTAAAAGTTATGATATGTTAAGTATTCATTTCGATTTTAGGTAGAAGTACTTTTTTTCAGAATATCTTATGGGGACGGAGTTCGTAAATTAAAAGACACTTAACCAAAGATCTGAGAAAATTCGATCGATCAGTTGAGTAGCTGTATAATTATGGACATTATTATTACCAAGCAGTAAATTCAAATGAAAATTGACAACAAAATTAGACGTCATTTTCTTAGAGGCATTATGAAATTAGAATATGATATATTTTGGGAGTATTTAAGCAACTTGTCCACTTATTCTTAGCCTACTGATTATTGCATGTGATAATCGTTGTATGTAATGTAGTAAATATTTTTGTGGACCCGAACATATTTCTCAATTAAGCTGGAGATGCAAAGTATTACTATTGGTTAAAATTTAGAAGTCGGGATATGTTTCGAATTACAAAAATGAGAGATTTATGAAATT
>JAYMSS010000118.1:0-10225 GCA_036897785.1 Plantago rugelii | reverse complement strand
CTATAAAGTAAGTAGACTGCTATCATTGTCTAAAAAACAAGGAATTGCGCCCAATGAAGTATAGTATACAAACAATACAAACAATTCACCACTAATTCCAGCAAGAACGCCATTGTGAAATTCTAAGGTTGGTCTATTTTTCTTTGTTGACTTTGTATACATAATAGAGAAAATAAGGAGTCAACCAATCCCTCTTTTTCATAATGAATTTCTTAGAGTTCTATAACAACAAGGAAGTCTCTATATCTTATATCTTATTAGATCTTATATCTTTTTTGTGTGGAATCTAAGAATATACGAATAAGACATGTTAACTTAAGAATGCCCCTGTCCCCTTAAATTTAAATAGAATACTTGTTAACCCAAAGTAAGTACCTTGGATAAATGTTAGAACTAGATAGTCCCTTGCTAGAGGAAGTTAGAACTATGTCTCTGTATTACATAAATTTTAGAAAAGTATATAACCTATGTAGTATTTAATCTTAGCTAGATAGATATAGAGTTAGTAGTTCTAGTCATAGAATATAAAGGAATTACTTTCAACAAAGATCCCCAAGAGGAGTACTTAAAAGTTCTTAGGTATACACAATATCTATATAGCAAGGTAGGTAATTAAAAGCCATATATGAAACACAACATAAAACTATTCTAAGGGATTAAGAAATTCTAACACGGAAGAGAAAAAATTGGATAGGGTAACTTTATATAGGTCCTGGTAAGAGATATATTGGACACTCTTTAATAAAGACTTCATAGAATTAAGTAGCAAACGCGGAGTATTTGTTAATGTTAATTGATATACCTTCAACACTTGTGAAATAATTATGAGTGTTGAAATATAGCTAAGATAGATCCCTTACTAAATTTAGGTATTAGAACCCAAATTCTGTTTTGTAATTAACAACAAGAGTGATAAATACTTATAAATAGTCCTAGAGAATGTATATTCTATCAAATATGAAAGAATTCCATTATACCTCAAAGTGATTTACACTCATAGCTTGTTCTATGGCTTTAGTATTTCTTCTAAGTGTATTCTAAACAATTTCTAATTACTAACAACCTAATGTATTACTATGTAGAACTCTTAACAACTAAAGGTACTCTTTCTCTCTCTCTATATATATATATTCTTCATTAACAACAAATTCTATTTGATCTTTATACATTTAGCATAGAAAACTATAATAAACCACATCTAACATGACTTCTTATTCTTTAATACTTCTATGTGGGGTTTACTTTTGACTTTCCTAATCTAAGGCTATCTTATGCTATAACAAAATAGGATACAACTAAAGATAGGATTCTAAGAAATACACTAGTACATGAGTGACTCTACTAGAATAGGAATTTGTTTGCTCTTACTTCATAGGACATGTCTTCATTTGACTTACTCTTAGTTTAGAAGGAAAAAAGCTTTAGTATATCTCACCTTTTTCTAAATATTCCTAATACCTTGTGAATGGAAAAGATCTTAATTTCTTAATCTAGTTCTCTTCTATTTGATTCTATACCAAAGTTGTTACCAAGCCTATTTTATTTCATAGGGTGTTCTAGCTCTTATGTTTGGAAGTACATTAATTTGTAAGTACAAGGAAAGGTGTTCATCACAAGTTATTATACAAAATAAGGGAAACTTAGGCGTGAGGAGGAATCAAAGTATATGCCCATACCCAGCTTATTATGTCAAGTACTATAAACTATGTATATAAACTATGTACACGTAAATACCAAAATCATGTTAGACTAAGCACGTACTTTTTAGAATAGAAATTATTAATAGATCTTACTGCACTCATGACTTTATACTATAAGCTGTGTACTACATAAATAATATACCCTTTTCTATACCTCTATCCTTTTATTTGTAAGTCATAGGCAATGTACCTTATTTGTCTTAGATGCATGTGAATTATTAAAGAACTATTCCTTCTCTATCTTGTGCTATCTTGTAATGATACTTTAGTTGTTGTGTCGTGTAGTCCAATAGAAACCTAAGGAAAAGGGTAAAGGTTGTTCCCTAATATAGTTATTATACCAAGTGAACTTGAAATGGTATAGGTTGTGTGTATATGAAATGTAGTATTGTACCAACTAAAGTTAGAAGATGATCCTTAACAAGAGCAAGTATAGGTTTCTCTTTGTATGAAAATTGATACTTACCCACTAATGGAAGTTATTATGAAACCCTAAGAAATCTATATTGTATTAAGTATTTGTTCTTGCACCACAGTTTGCTCAATAAGCTTCTAATAAATTGAAGTCCTTAACTATACATAGTCTAAACCCAAAGATATACAATGTAGAGGCATCGAATAGATAGAGATCCTTCTCACAGTAAAACCCTATACTAATCCAATGAGTACTGTTCCTATAAAATCCTATAAAGATCACTAGTAGTTACTTCTCAATTTCTAGAATATGAGTCCATGTCAATATATTATATGTTGACTTGTGACTTCTTTCTTGTATTTACCTTATATTTACCAAGTTTCCCTCTTTATAGCCCTTTCGTTTATAATAGAATTAATGAGTTGTCCTAACAAGATACTATCTAGTATAGCTTTTATCCACCAAACCTAAATGAAGTAACCTAGTTTTCTTTACCAACTCTATATTCGGTGTACCCCCCCTAGAAAGTATGCTGTTGTAAAGTCATCACTTGTTGTTAGGTTTCCACATAATAGAATTTCATATACGTGCCTTGTTTCTTTTATATGTATTATACTTAGTAGAGGCTAGAAGAAATGTATTGTATCCTTACTACTACTATTTTATTTTCTTAATCACGAGAAGATCTAAGCTTATTACTTTATTTAGTTCATCTCTTTATTGTAGTAGATGTATACTAGATGCCAAATATCCTCATCACTCTCCTTCTATTTCTATATTATTTGAAACTTTTTTTTATAGATGTCTTCAACCTATATGGTATAAGGCTTTTACTTGTGAGATGGTATGTAAAAGGGTTAGATAGTTTACTCTCCAGCAAATAAGTCTAATTCCCTACTAAGAACCTTAGAGAACATAGAGTTACGTGATATACTAATAAAATAGAAATGATAGATATAGGAACGTGAAAAATAATATGGAGTGGCAGGTAAGACTCTATTTTCACTAATGAAAAATGAAGCCAAGTATCAATTTATTTATATGTGAGATCATGAAAAGGATCATGCTATAATAAATACTTAGTTGTTGTATATACTAGATAAAAGGAAAGAGAAGAGTGCATATACTATACTCCAGTATGTTAGAAATGCCCCGTAATAGTCATTTAAGGTATCACCTCTTATGATTTTAGATGAATCTTGGTTGTCAATATTCTATGTAGTTTAGTGGGTACTTTGTATGGAGTACTTTATTATTATCCTTATGCTTCCTTCTTCGCACATAAAGTTAGCTTTGATTCGATTCTTAATTATCCTTAAATGTTCTTTCCAACCAAACACTTCCTAAGTAAATACCTCTATTATATCCTTTAAGCAAACGATTTAGTATAGATCACATAAAACAACTAAACAACGTATGCCCATCAGCATTATCTAGGTTACACTTATCTAGATTGCCTTAGAAAGAATAGAGAATTACATCTTTCTAACTTAACACAACCTATACTAAATAGAATACACAAATAATTTCCTTTCAATAATCAATAAGAATCTTAGGTTGTACAATAAATAGACGAGTAGACACTCTTTGATCCTAAGAGAAAGTTGTTCCTGCATGTTATCGTGGGAGATTGGGGTTATATAGGAGCATACACTTCTTAATGAATTTCTAGAATATGCTTTTCTAGAGTAAACAACTTCTAGTGCAAGGAGAATAAATACACAGGTAGATAGAAAAAAGAGTTTTGCCTCTTTCTTATTATAGGATCTTATTGATAAGAAATAAATCATAGTATACAACGCTCTTACCCGGATATCCTAGATATTACATAAGGGAATAGAACTTAGAGTACACTACTAAAAGGGCATATGCTTTGGTTTGGAAAAGATAAATGAAAGTGTTTCCTATACCCATAGTTTTGGTTTCCTAATAAAGAAAGTAAAGAGTGTTAAGTGAAACATGTTAATTAGTATGTATCACTAGGATTATTCTAATTTCCTTAGAAGAAACTATCTCCAACAACACATGTATATCTTTTTTTTTGACTAAGTAAGTGCTCTATATTGTATAATAGGCTAGGAAATGTACTTTCCATTTCATTATCTTTATAGAATAATAGAATAATAATATACTCCTCTTTGCCTTGTTCTAATCTTCCTTACCAAATACTACTCTAAATTTCTTTCGTGTACTAGAGTTGTTCATTAGAAATCATACCTTATGCGAGCTAGTGAAGTCTTGGAGCATCCGTTGTGTTAAGATAAATCATAGATAGTCTATTGCAAATAGAGTATTACGTCTAGGAGTTGGTATTGGGTTTAGGACATAATATAGGTAACTAAGTCAAAGATACCTTGTTATAGTTATAGAGATTTCTATTTATTAAGTAGACAAATAATACGAAAATGTTACTATGCGTATAGAAAGATAGCGGCGTGTATAACTAGGACTAGAGCAGCTTACTCATGCCTTAACTCTTTTAGATCTTCTTATCTAAGAAAGCACTACTAATAGAAAAGAATATGTATTCTTTTGGTCATATCCTCCTTAATACCACCTCTAAGTTATTATATGAAATCTAGGCAAGACTGAGTTCTTTCAATTCCATTTATAAATGCTACTACACACCCACCGTCTGACTTAACCCCCTTTTTCATTGTTGTTACCCTTTAAATAGCTTAGATTACTATATTATGCCTGCGATAGAACTACTTAACTTATAGGAGTACACTTATTACTTTAACCAAATTTGTCTATAGGGGCTGTATATTGATTTTCTACTGAAAGGACTTACTTATTATCCCTCCTAAGCGTACTCATATTTCTCTCATGTTGCCTTGTTTCTATTATTTAAAAGGTATCATATGCACTTCACTTTCTATATTTTAGATATATAGACTTCTTATTACTTAGAGTAGACACTTAAAAACCAATAGAGAGTAGCTTACAAATCTTATTCTAAATGAAAGAGGGAAGTTGGCAGCTTACAACAATCAATATAACCCAAAGACATATGATGAGTTCCATTATTCCAATGCCCAAATAACATGCTATTTAGTGTTGAAACCTAATTTCATCTTAATAGAGACGCGTACATACATTAACTATACTTTGATGTGAATGACTTTTCTATTGTTTTCCTAAAGGAGTTATGCCTAGTAATGAGTTCTTTAACTACCCTTCTTATAGCTTCTAATCTTATTTCTTAATAAAGTCTTCCCTGTCGTCCGAAGTAGTGTAATACAACGTGTATATCTTAATGAGCCCTTATCTTAGAAATCATATTCCTATCTACAATGACGTATTCTATATTTCTTAGAGTATACTCCTATAAAAAAAAGTCCGCCGTTCTATGTTTCATTACCAAAAGCACAGTATTGCCTTGACATTTTAGAAATAATATTTAGTGTAGTGAGGTAATCTAGTTTAAGAAGGAGAGTAAGCATATGTTGTGGGATACTAGAAGCAATTAGAAGATCAAAATAGATGAAGTTGTGTATGAATATTTAAGGAAGCAAAGAGATATACCATGTGTGTATTAGAAAGAGTTGACTAAAGCGAGTAACCCAAATATCCTATAGAAGAGATTCTAGAAAGAAGGACTTAGTTTCATCACGGCTTATTTCCATTTTGTACTAAGTGATTGCATATACATTGACTAGGTTCATAAATGCTAAGAGGTACTTACACTATAGATCATTACCCATTTTGCCTAAGAAGAAATGAAAGCATACTAAGGTGTACAAAGAGAGATCTCCCTACCTATCAAATGAAATATGGAAATATTTAGATTATTATTTCTATTATTAAAAAAAAAATAGAATTGGCTTATAACATAGAGTTAGTCTGGCTCTACTAAATACATATACATTAAATATAGAAACCCTTATTAAGTTCTAACCCTTTACTATTAGAACTTACTATTATAACACAAGAGTACTTTTAAAGTACATGTATTTCTCAATTCTCTTAGTAATGATCATATAAAATAACTAGAAAGGGATAACATTTACAACATAAAACCTAAGCTAAACATCCCCAGTCATTTACCTATAATAAAGTGTATAATTATGTATGAAAGCATATGTAAAGTATATCCCATGTCAAAGCTATATGTATGATAATATCCTTAATGATCTAACCCAAAAGAAGTATGTCTTGTTCCTACAAAGTTTTCATTTCCTAATATGTACTTGTCTGGTGTAAGGTAATATAATGAAAAGCCGATGTATAAGTATTTTTAAGTTCTATCATCTTTCTCTCGTTGTTGTCCTAAGTGTAGTCTATATCATATCACAGATCATATCATATTTGTTGGAATTCCTCTCCCTTATTGTTTAGTAAAGGCATAAGCTAGAAAGGTTACTCTTAGTATGTGTAGTACAAAGTAAAAGCTATACATAAATAGAATTAGGAACATGACTTACTTAATGGCAGCGTTAACACCTTAGGAGGGAATAAATACACTTTTAAGGTAGGACACTATATTACTTCCAAGACTCGCTCTTTACTAGGATTATATAAATTTAGATTGCTTTACTTCGGGTATAATAATTTACTTAGTTTTGTTAGCATGTATTTGTTGTTCTAGGAGGACTCCCAGTTACTTACCTCTTATAGTTAAAGTGTGTATAGAGTCATAAATACAGAATTACATTTTAAGCATCCTTTCTTTGTGAGAGTAAAAATAGGTAGGCATACGAAACCTTGTTATAGGGTTTTGTGTTACATAGTAGGACATAAAAGAAACACGTAGTGCGCATACATAGAATAAAATATAGGTAAGGATTATGATAATTAGTATATAGATCTATTATGTGTAATCATAGGGTAAATAGTTGGAACTTAGTTAAGAACAAGAGGAAGATAAGATAGATTTGGTTAGTTTAATTATGTAAGGAAGTATACTTTAGTATATGTCTCTGTCTAAGTGCATAGTATAAGATAATTACTTTTTCCAGGTAACTTTGCTAGCTTTGGTAAATATGATAATACTTTGAGATACACGTTACTACTAAATTTGATAATGTAAGGGATACTTTATGACTAATCCATCTTTGATGAGAAACTAAACTAAGTTAAGTAGAGTATTTAAAGCCGACCTATATTCCTAAGAGAGAATCCTAATAGAATTATGAGGTACCTTCTTATTTTTGTGTTATGACTACTATTATTTATATATATTTATATATGATCACTAACTTACACCCTTTCTAATTTATACTTAGCTACAAAAAAGTCTTCCTTGTTTAACTTGTCGTATAGAGCTGTAATAGAATTCAACGAAACACTTACTTAATTTGGTAGTGTACATAATCAAGAGCATAAAGAGCTATTCATGAGTGCACGGGTGAACAATGCCTTTAATGACCACCTTCTAACAAACAAATTTATAGAAGTACGTTATAGTATACAACTACAAGAGAAGTCCTTCTTAATTTAACAATGACTCTTTATTTCCAAACCTAGGATACAACCAAAATTAGACCTTTACAACTATGCCACATTAAGTATTTCTTTCTTTTCCCTTTTACTAGATTCTATTATACTAAGTGATGAAGCTCTTTGCTCTAACCGTATTCTTTGAACACCAACATGAGATCTTGTATGTAATAACTAATCCATACTCTTCTAACTCTAGAATGTTATGGTATTTTAGAAACCTTGATTCAAAGCTGGATAGTATAAGTAATATAGGATTAAGTATAGGAATATATATGGAGTAAGTGTACAATGAAGAAAAAGGAAAACGCCTGGGTAACAACATGAAATTCTAAGACAAATTAGTACATAAGTAAGCCAAGTCCTATTTGATAGAAAGCAATTCTAAAGGAAAGAGCGAAGTGTGAGTAAACTATTTCCTGACTACCTAAAATTATATAGCGCAAGTAAATATACAAGATGCAGGATACCTATTTATAAAAAAAAGTTAGAGTGAATTCTTAGGCCAAATGTACATTTCTAAGTGAAAATTAAGGTAGTACCAAAACATGGATAAGATGATCTTTCCAAGCAAGACAAATATCTCTCATCATATAAAATGTAGAGGAATGAAATACCAAGATAAATCATAAGTATTAGGGCATTGAACTCTTAGATGGTATAAAGTAAGAACATAATAGGATCTCATGTATACTTATAGTTAAAATCACAAGGAAGTATTTTAGTTAATTATAGAGGTTATTGACTCGTGTTGGTAAGTAATTTCTAATATATTCCATAAGAGAAACAAAGGTAAGATTCTTTTTCGTCTCATGTAAAACAATGTATAAGCTATACTAACAAATAGAGTAAGGGAAGAAAGCAATGAACAATACCTAATAAATTCTCAAACATTAAGTACTTAAGTTAGAAGTCCTCATGATTACTACTATAAAATCTATACTACGGCAATTAATTACCCTATGAAACTAGATTCTTATCTTGTTAGGTAGGACTAATCTACTCTTCTTACTAGGCACGGGTACATTTGTCTTTAAGTTCTTCTATAATAGCCATAAAACAAACACCTCTTCTTTGGGTTTTGTTTTAGTAGATGCATTGTAGTTCTCACATCAAGTATAAATGCTCTTAGAGTTGTAAAGGAAAGAGGTAGGATTCTTAAAATGGGTGGTATTTAATAAACATGGTAGTAAGACACCTATACAAGTTAGTACACTAGTAAAAATACCTAGGAACTACTATAATAAGAAAGAAAAGAAATTCTAAGGGTAATTAGTCTCGTGTATAGAAACTAGAATATCAAGTGTACGCATTAATTAAGGACTTAACTCTATATAATCCTATAGAATCTCTCTCAATGAATTATTATCAAAAGCTAGAAAGGGGGTATAGGTGTACTTTTATACTTAAGTCTTAATCCAATATAGTATTTACCAAGTATAGATTCTAACAACACAAAGCATAAGTACTCTAAAATAGATGATATAACCAAGCATACAAAATATGTTATTCAAAGACAAATGTAATATTACTTGGCTAGTATAAGGTGTAGTTCTAAAATGAATAGGTAAGTAGAGAACAAGGTTAAGGATAAGGTATAAGATCAAAGCATGGAGCAAACCCATATACAACATTTCTCTTATTGGATTACTTTCTTTTCATAAGGATAACATAGAATATTTACAGGAGTATTCTAGGTAAAAAACTTAACAAATAGAGACCTGTCCTTTAGTTCTCTTGGTACAAATAAGAGTATGTAGTATTCTTTCAAAGCCTACCTAATTTCTAGAAGTTATGTAAGGAGTGGAGATTAAGAATGAAACCCTTGTTCTATTAGGACTAGTAGTAAGTATAAAGACTAATAATAAGGGAAGTAATGAATTTCACAAAGTATGGTGCTCTTCACTTATGATCTAAATAAGAATTGATAGTGGTGGTTAAAAATTACTAATAATAATATAGGGTTACTAAGGACAATTACAAAAAGAAAGATACCTAAAATTAAAGACATGTAGGTTTATCATAGAACAAAAAGTTGAAAAGAAAAATGTGTTGTGGAGAAGGGACACTAAGAAATAAATAAAAGAAAAGGAAAGGCATATAATATGGTGTTCACTAGTTATATTGTTCTAGTTAGACTTGTAATATATATATTATTTGTAAGAAGAAAACCCTTATCCCTTATATAGCTTATAGTTTTCATAATGAAATTAATCTAAGTTAGATCTTTATCAAAATGGGTAGTACTCTTATAGAATTAGAATAAATGGTGTAATACAACAATGATGTAAGCCATGGACAATACGCACGTGTATACTAAAATAGAGGGAGGAGGTTAAACATTGTACATAACAGACCTAGTATAATATATTATACTAGGTAAAGGGAGTAAGGAATATAGGTAACTATATAGGATTGGTAAGGTAATTCTCATTATATGTGTACTTGTTTCATAGAAATATTTCTATGGGGGAAAGGTAGGTCAGGCTAAGAACTTATCTAAGTAAAGAGGACACAGGATAAGGGAAAAGTTATTCTTATTTAATATTTCAGAGAGAAAGCACTCCTATAATTACAAGACTTAAGGATGTTTAGGGAATATTTACTAACTAAGAAAGAGGAAAGCACTACTAATAGAAAAGAATATGTATTCTTTTGGTCATAAGAT
>JAYMSS010000117.1:0-10253 GCA_036897785.1 Plantago rugelii | reverse complement strand
TAAACAGATTTATACAGTTTCTATAGCATTATTTTAATGCTAAATGCTTTTACGATTTGACTTTATCCCGTCAATGTAAAATAAATTTAAAATGGTTAGAAAAGGTTCTTTTCTTTTTTATCTATTCTTTATGAATTCTTTTAGCACAGGGGACAGTAGACGTTTTGCAAGTATTGTCCAGCAAAGAAAAAATGTGAAGACTGATAAGGAAATAAGATTATTCTTTTTTATTTTTATATAGTAGCAGCCGGAACCGGGATTGAAATACAAATATTCTCGCCCCTAACAGTTGACTTCCACTTCTTAGCAGAGCAGTCCTCATTCATCAAGACCGATAATAATAGAAAAAGAAGAGAAAGAGGAATACTAACTTCTCATAACTAGAACAAGAAAGAATGGGAGGTTTTAGAATATCGCAACAGATATCATTTCATTATTAAATAGAAAACCAAAGATATATAAATACGTAAAAACGGCACATACACAGGTCTAAATTCCACAGATTAGACAAGAATAGAAAACGGAATATAGTTTTGGTTGGACACTTTTCTTTTTGGTTCATAGCTGCAAGCTCATATCCATCTACAGGGTGAAATATCACATTAGTCAGAAAAAGTTGCGGTAAGAGACTTGCTTATATATGATCTACGCCTATCATTTTATTCTCCCTTCTAAATTTCTGCTCTATCTTGTTGTATGTAATTATAACCCGAGTTATTCGTGTTTGTTTGTGCTTTTATATCATGTATATCTATCAAATTACGGCTAGAAATAAAAATAAAGAACACCGGCTAGTAAGTAAACTCGTATACAGAAAGTTAGTTATAGAAGAGACCCTATTAGAGTAGCAGTGTACTAGGTCAACGTAACGCTAAGGAGATAATATGATGATGGTATTTAAGGTTTGTGTAAAAACATAAACATATATTAAGAAAAAAAAAAAGATCATAGGCTAAGAACCTTACCGATTTGTTTCCAACTTTATAACTATATTTTCTAACTATATTTTGATATCCTGAAGTATTATATGAATCCTAACTTTTGTTGTAGTAATTTCTACTCCTCCGGTTTATAAGATAAATAAATGCTTGGTAATATCACAACTTAGTAAGAGCAAATTGATTTTATAATATTATTTATAGATGATAACTTCATATCATAGATAACGCGGGTAAAATACTATACTAAGAAATTGAAGATATTGTTTAGGTTAGAATTATTTTCTGAATCGGATTGGTCGCTAAAATTAATTGTCTTGCCTAGTCGAATACGCGCAGCCCTAAAAGATACGCTTTTCGTTACTGCTTTTTGGAATTATAGTCTTTGATTGAATCACTTTAAAAAGAATATGTTTTTTTGGTCAGTCATTAGCGATTATACATAGAAAGAGAGAAAGGTAGTACGAATAGTGGTCTTATATATAAAGCATTGTGGTGAAAATTAAAGGACTTCCTTTGGTAGAAGCAGTCTTAACATACTTAAAAATTATTTGTAACTAATAAAGATATAACTAAAGAAATTTACCTAATAAATTCATCTATAATTCATTCTTTGCAACAAATGTACTATTTATTTTATTCTTGACTCATATTTTCTGGTTTCTTTTGTGCTTTGCCCTTATAATTAATGCAAACCCATAGTATGCCAATATTGTTTCTATACTTCTGTGCATGAATATTTTTCGAGAACTGCTTTATCTCTTTTATCTAGTATCTAGTAGAGGTAATATAACTAAGGGAATAAGTGTGGAGTATTTACACTTCCAAAATTAAGTAATTGTTTCAGGAAGGAAGGAATGCAGAAAGATTTCGCGATATTGATTGAAATGAGTTATACTAGTTATACTAAAGAGTTACTGGTTACTAAATTCTTTAATAGAAGGAAGGACGTATGGTTTAAACTACTATTCTCTGCTCTGAAGAGACTCCCTAGTGGAAATAATAGATTTTTAAGCTCTGAAATACGAAAAATGTCTACCTCTGCTCCATGTTTTGGGTTTTTTCTTCTTTAAGTTTAAGTAGTAATTCGCTCGTTGTTCAAGGTTTATGTATGATTATGTGTTCTACAGTAAATATATTTTCTTACGGCGTCTTTAGTCTTCTTTAATCTTTTTTTTTGTAATACTGATAACGCCATTCTCTAGAAAGTATTCTGTATAATTGCATACAGCCAGACGGCTTGTTCTGTCTTTGTTTGATAAGTTAAGTTCTAAAAGTAATTGCTATATAGTGAAGACTAAACTATAGGTTTTCCAATTTAGTATCATTTTCGAATAATTGAATATCGGCTTTTTCTTTTTTACTTATAAAGAGTGTGTTACTTAGAGTACTTAAGAGAAATAACTCTAAAAACTAACCAAGAATGTAAGTAATAATTATTAGGAATAGCAGAGTCTCTTACTAAAAGTTATAATATCTCCATCTCCCCCCTTTTTTTTAGTTTTAGTGAAGGTCGCCAACGACGTAATAATTGATGACTCCGGGCAAAAAAAGTAGTCTAGAATGGAGCAACAGCAGTAAGTTCTTTAGCTAGCAATCGAAAACTCGTCTATGGTACATATTTTGGGGGGTTATGAGTTTAGCTTTTGTTTCAGTTAGTACGGTGAGACTCTGTTTTTGGACTATTATTATGACTTATCAGTTTGGCTCTAGACTCTGATACATACATAGCATGCCACTATTTTTCTGTATTCTATATGGACTTTTGGACTATTGTTGAGGAATTCCAAGTTTTTCGTATCTTATTTTCTCTTACCTTATAGATTTTTGGGGACAAATAAAGAAAGGCGGGCACATCTATAAGATCTAATCTAAGCTATCTATCAGTAGTAAATACGTTGCGAAATAGATACAACAACAATAGCCTTTTGGACACGACACCATTGACTGCTAGCCGAAAAAAAGAAAAGATTTATTAAGAAATTTATGAGTTTTAGAAGCGGGAAACAACAAAAAAGACGATAAATTTTATGTATTATGATGATTTATATCTTGTCCCACAGGTACGTATAAAATTAAAATAAAGAGGGATAGTCCTCTTCGTTGATAGAGAAGGAAATAATTGTGCTTCTTCTTGTTAATGTAATAAAAACCACCGTGCAAAACTCTGTTCGAATGGTCTACGAAGTAAAATTTAAATTAGAGCAATAGAACTTTCCGTAACTAATCTTTAAACACCAATCTGCTAATTCATAACATTGCGTGACATCTCGGTAAAAGTTTTGTCTATTACTTTTTGGTCTAGGATTGATATGATAGCTCGGTTACACAGACTTTGAAAAACGAGCTTTATTTCTTCCTTTTTTTTTACATGTATACCAACTGCAGTGTTTTCCTTTCTTTCACTTTATCCTCTTCCATTTTTTTGTCGTAATGTATTTTATTATATTAATATCTTAGCGCAATTTACCCCGGCACTCTTATCTATATACTTACTCTTACTATATACATTACATACTATAATCTCTGAATATGGAAAATAATAAAAACTGAGTTGTACTACTTACTGTATTTTAACTGTATTGTTACTACATACAAAAAAAAAAAGTGGAAGGGTTAAAGTATCGTGCACTACACGTCAAATAAGGAATAAAATAAGGTAAAGAATTCGTCGTCTATGAAACACTAAACTAAAAAACAAGGAAAAGTTTCGATCACATAAGAAGTAGAAGTTCTTGATAAAAAAAAAAAAAAAGGAAAGATTCATTTTATGTTTTGTATAATGCAAATTATCAATAAATATTATAAATAAAAGGTTTTCGCTATCCTTTTTCTAGCTGATTCTCAAATAAATAACGCAATTGCATGTATTATCTTATCGAATAGAAAAGTCTTGCAATCCAAAAAGAAACATCTCATACCTTATTTTTATTTTTTAGAAGTATCAACATGGTCGTCAAAGAATAGAGTGAATAGAGTTCTTTACTTCTGTGTGTGTAATATTCCTTTATTTCTAATTTGTTCATTAAGGCATTAAGTAAGAGAAGCAACTTTTAGGGTCTTGTGAATTTTTTTTAGGTAGACTTAATTTCAAGATCAGGTAAATGGAAATTGGGTGGTTAGCTCGGTTATTATCTTATTATGAATAATCCGTTCTATGTCTTTTACTAGGCTTGTAGTCCTTCGCATTATTTGTGATTCTCTCTATCTTTTTTCGATATGTATAATATACACTAAAACTTCTTTACATGAAGCGACTCGTATATGTATATAGTAGAGTAAATTCGGGTATCTTTCTGGTTATTGGATTTTATTCTTCTGCCGATATGACTAGATTTTGGAATTTTTGGTGAAAGTAAGAACGTTGGTAGTAATTAAAGGTCACTTGGTATAACTTAGTATAAGATATAAATAAATATAAACCCTGTCTGTTGAGAATGAGAAAAAGAAAAGTTGCTATATCTGAGATGAGAGTACATGGTTTGCGGCAATTAAAGATTATTCTTAAAAATTTCTATTTTCGTAGTTGGTTGGGTATCTAGCCCATACATAGTTGTAGTTCTTACATTCCCTTTTTGCCACACAGTACTAAGCCTAGCGCAGAGTGACCTCTTCCTAATTCTTTAGATAAAATCATTTGAGAAGAATCTTCATAACATAGAAAGGAACCATGCATTTCGTTTATCTTTATCTATTTATACTTCTATTTATTTGTATTTAACATATATTAATTTAGCTACGCGGGGATATTTGACAACCCAGGTCTTACTAAATAGATCAGATATTTTCTTCCTTGCCTAAGTTTTTGTTATGTGAGTGTCAAAGTATGGGCGTCTAGATTAGGTGTGAGATGTAGTATGCTTGAATTCTGAGAGATTCTTCTTGTACCTCCTGCACAATTCTGTTTAAACTTTTCTAGTCATTTCAAGAAATCTACCCATTTTCAGTCGATTTATTTGCTTAGGGAATTCCTAGATTTCAGCCCAAAGCTAGGACAATAAAACACGAAAATAGATGCACAAAAACGAGTACAAAATGAGCTCAAAAAGATACAAGAAAACACCATTTTCCCTTATAAATGTATATGAAATCTATGAATACAAACTATTTCTCAAGTTCTATTTCCTTTGCTTGGTTGTCTTCTTTTGTTTTTCTATTATTGTATATCATCTCTATTCCTAGATTTCTTCTTATACGTTCCTTACTCCTTCCTGCCAATTCGTTTATATATGTTATATGTTATCTAATATGTTTTGTTGAGAACTGTATTATGTATATTATTATGGTATTTTGTAGTTGATTGAGCAAAGGAGTAAATAAATAAATATGTAGAGTTTGTCTTGTTGTCTTATTTATTAAGTAAGGCTAGAGGATTCGTATGATATGGCTATTAGAGAGAGAGTGTGTGCCCTGTATTATTGTATTATATATTATATGGAATGGAGTAAAAAATTTAATAGAGCTAGTACATGAATAATAGTATAAATTTCTTTAGAAACTCGCTATTGATGATTGGTTGTTGGTTCTCTTTGATTCTGTCTTTGATATTCCTCTATTTCTTCTGTTACCTCAGACTTCTCTTCCATTCATACTCTGTAGCCGTGGGTGGACGTAAGTATTTGTCTATATTATATTACGAATTCCTTTATAAATAGAGTTATAGGGCTTAAACAGATTTATACAGTTTCTATAGCATTATTATAATAGGTAGTCCACCATTACTACTGGAAAGGGTTACTGATGATCTTCGTTATTAGTATTTATGTCCTAGATACTTACTTGTACTTGGCCTTTCTTTTATATTCTTATGAGCCTTTCTTTAACCCACTCCTTTACTATAATTATTCTAATTCCAAAACGTGCTATAGATTCTATAACTAAAGTAGATAGAGTCTGCCATAGCTTATTAAATAGGATTAAGGAATGGATTGAGATTGTGTTTGTATGCTTGTATTAAATTCTAGTAGGTATTTATATGTCTTAAATATTATAATAAAGATATCTTATTATCAGCCTATTAATCTATATTTTATTCTTTAAATTTAAAATGTACTCGTTAGGACTTGTCTCTTTTTGACTACTCATTTTTTGTAATTTGTTTGGTCTCTTTAGCTGTTTTCCTTTACCTTCTTGCTGCCTTTACTACATAGTTTAACATAGCTAGCCAGCATAATAAATAGAATAACTTCCATATTTCATCGTACGGATAGAGAGAATTAACTACTACCATTAGAAGGAGATCCCTTTACCTACACATATAACACACACATAGCTTTTTCAGAACTAGGTTTATAAAATGTAGGATATCCTTTATGCTTTGTTGTTTCGGAATTAGATTGATTAGTTAGATTAATTAGTAATTGCTTAATGGAATTTGTAACTTATCCTTGGGTATCTCTGGCATGGAATCGATGTCCTCATATAATTCTATATTTCTCATATAATTCTATATTTTATAATAAGCAAGCTTTCTTTTAAATGCGCCCGAAGAGAACTAAAAGAGCAGTCACTCGGATTGTTGCCCTTAATTCGGTTATGTTTGAAAAAGTTCATAATACGCGTTTACTCATTTTTCTAGTAAGTATGTTAGTTAAGTATGTTATAGGCCTGTGTTTCTCGTGTTTATATTACGTTGGATCCTTGCTGCTGCTGTATAGTAAGTATGTGTATGCACCTTATATATGCAAAATTATACCCTACAAATAGAGTACTGTTTACCTTTTGTTACCTTGTTAAATAATTATTATTCCTCGCATATAATTCGCTATGAGAACTCATGCTTAGGCTTAGACAGGCATATTTTATTAGTTATTAAGGATAAGAATATTATATTACCATAAACAATTTATTATAGACAATAGATTATATCTTCAAATAACTTAAGATAGAATAAGTAGACCTCTCCTTGTAATTCCAGAAAGAAAAAGGAAGGATTTCTTAGTTACACTTCGAATAATGCCTGTTACTAAAATTCTCGAAGAGGAACTTCCAACTTAATAAGATGTCACTGACTAGGTGATTTGACAACTGTTATGTGTGTTGATCTATATTAATAACACTACTCTCGCCTCAGTTATGTCCTATTCTTATTCTACAATCTTTTTTTATACTTCACAAAATTTAGTAAAGTGTTATATTTGGCACAGCTTTTGCTTGGACGAAAAGAGAAAATAAAATATGCAATAATGCAATGTAAAGTATTTGATATTTCACTTGTACTTATTATGTAATTACTTACTAGCTGATTCTATATGATTAATTAAATTTCCTTAAGTTACTTTTTAACATAGGTCTTAAACAAGGAACCTACATGTTATTTCTATAATTATAAATATTATTATGTACTTTGCTGTCGTGCTGTATGTAAATAAATTCAATTTTACCTTGATGAGTGTAAAGAAGAGGTCTAATCTTAGAGGTATGGGTAGGCAAAAGTAGGGTAGATAAAAGAAATACTTACAATTTGTCCTCTGGATTCCTGGATAGAAAACAAAATAATAGAGCGAACTCTACAGAGATCATAAAAACAAACCTTTTTAGAAAAGTTTTTTTCTAAGAGTTCTAGGAAGTTATTCAAGAAATTATTATAGAATTATAGAAAAATAACCCTTAATTAACTTGCGCTCGAGTTTTGAATACCTTTTTTTTTGGTTGGCCTAAATATTTTAGTTTTAGTAATGCGGAGAGATTCCAAGCCTTTAGCTACTAGCGAGAAGTCTATTGGAAAAAATTGAAAAGGATAAACCCGTTTCTATATCAATACTCCCGAAACTAAGAATATTTTTTGCATTGTGAAGTGAAGTCTTCTCTTCTTCTTTTTTTATAATTCTAAAAATAAATTGAATGAAGGATTTGTCTTATATACAACAATTTTATAGGTAAATACATGTATAAGATCTCTTTTACGCAACTTCTTTCTTATCTTACTTAATATTGTAGTTTTGTCCAGGGGAAGCCTTTGTGATCGAGTACACCCATTATACAATTTGCCTCTAATGAAATTGGTAATCATGCATTCACATCTCTGTATTCCACTGCTTGTCTTTTATTTAACCTATAACAAAGATCGAGTAGATGAGCTTATAAAAAATACAAAGTCTCACTTGTATAACCCATAGGTTGGAAGTTTACTACGTATAGCGTATATATATATATATAGATAGTCCAGAAACAGATTATTTCCCAAGACCTTACTTAATGAAACTCTTTTATGCCTAGCGCTTACTAATGTATGAAATTAGTGCAGACTTTTTAGAAACGTAAAGTTTTCTTCACCAATACAGTAAGTTAGATCAATAATCCCAATACAACATAAAGCACACCTCTACTACTGGGAGTAGTATGACTGATTCCTAATGATACGAGGGAATTTTAAGGGAGACACAGATCTTAGATGAAAGAGAAAATAGAGTTAGTAGGACAAAATTCATAATCAAGGAACTCCGGTGAAATATTCCCAAGGATGAGACACATACGTGTTATGCCGAGAGTAGTATTATTTGTTGCATGTAATAATAATTGTGTTGTTATTGCAAATTCTTTTATATTCTTTATATTCGCTAAGTTAAACGAAGGCTCTAGTATGTAAAAAGGATAATCGTTTACTTTAAAAAGAAGAAGTTCTTCTAATCGAAAATATTCTCGCAAGCCGGCTTACTGCGTATGTTTAGAAACCTGGGGCAAAAAGTGGATTTAAAAATGAAATAGTTAGTAACTATGTTTGAGAAGAAGTAAGTTGGGTAGCGTGCTATTTGAAAAATATTCAAGTACAGCATACTTGTACTCATCGTGACCAGTGCGAAAAAGTTAGAATGGAAAAATCCTTCCTAAATGAAAAGTAACTAATAATCCTACTACGTACTACGATACTAGTACCACCATTACAGCCCTCGTAATTGAAATGGAGTATCATGAATTCTATCTAAGTTTCCCCTTTTTTGCTATGGTATTAAAGCGATTGCTGTCCACATTTTTAGTTAGTTTCGAAGTTAACGTATACTTAAGCAAAGTGCATAGATCCTTCTTTCTTACATTATATTATTATACTATACATGAAAATATTATACATTAAACATCCTCGCTGAGTAATTATCTATTTCTACACCTTTATTTTTTATTTATTATATTCCTGAACAAAGAAAAGAGTGCCTATAACATACAATATACAATAAAATAATGGTACTTTGTAATGAACGAAAAGCAACGGTTAAAGAAGTATGCAGACCTAACAAAATTTAATAAAAAAAAAAAAAAGAAGAATGTTTGTTTCTTATGTCTATTATTCTTTGTCCTAATCGTGGAAGGTAAAGGCGATTACTATAAGAAGTTATAAAATAAAAGAGGTAGAAAAATAAAGATTGGATGGTTAGTTTTGTCATGTACTTTTTAATTTACCTTTGAGCCCAAGATTCCCAGTAAATGCGTGGAATATATCTTCCTTTATTTTATGTGGGAGTTTTTGCTAGGGTTAAGTAAACACTATTCTTTGTTAGTTAGAATTTCATAAAATACAAATCACCGGAAGTATAATAGAAGCAGGCTAGAAAGAGAAATCCTAAAGAACGTGGATCATACATAATACATAATAGAATCTCCGTGAAAAGCTTGTAGAAGAATAATTGCAGAACATATAATTTAATTTCTATTTAATAGTCATTTCTATATAGCATGGATGTTGACTTTATTAGTACTCTTTCTAATTCATAATTGGTTGTTACGTTACATAACTCGTAATAAATCTTTGCTCTGACCTTTTCCTTCTTCTGGTAACATTTTTTGGTAACATTTTTTCTCTACTTCGATTTTTACGTACACCAGGGTGCTTTATAAACAACAGCACTATACTATGAGGGAGAGGTTTGGCTGAGTGAAACAAGACCTATGTACAACCAAACTTAATATAGCCTTTTTAGGAAAATAGCTTTTTTGAATTCGTTTCATTTTTCGTTTTTTTTTTTACCGACTTACGCAAAAAGAACATATTTACTCTCTATTAGGTATGAGGTGTGATCACTACTTCTTACGAGGTCTTTTTATTAAATTAAAGAAAGGAGTCGTTTTATCTTAGACGATGGATGAATTCTATGATACTTCGACTGTTATACTCCTCTTAGCTTACTTGTTCTTTGCAAAATTATACACATACAGACTTCTATTATTAGGTCATTCATTTATAGAATCCCTTAGAAAGAATAAGTTTTGGTATAGGTCTTTCTTTATAGTTGTTAGTTTTTAAGAACCAAGGATATTTATTGTTTTTCTTTTGTACTCTATTCTATATTAGCCAGTAATAGCATTTCCTTTTGGAGCCTTCAT
>JAYMSS010000116.1:0-10258 GCA_036897785.1 Plantago rugelii | reverse complement strand
AAAAGAGCGAGAAGTTTGCATACAAAAACACCTAACAGATGAAATAAATAGCCTGGCATCGGACAAGGTTTAGAAGATCTTGAGATTGGACCCACTATATATAATTTTTGTTTGGTGAAATCTTCTATTCTAGTAATCTAAAATAATAGAATATAAAGAGATACTAAAGAAGCATCTGTTAGTACTGAGAAACTGCCCCGAGACGACTTAACTACTCCGGATCCAAGTCACCGGCATTTTTTTATTCTAAACAGGATTCTATTCTAAAAACTACAAAATGGATATCCTATATATAGATAAATGATACATGCTAAGAGAGAATATTGGAGGGAAGGTCTTTTTAAACATGCCCAGTCCAGGAAGAGGCACTTTGCAAACACACGGAAGACACATGTTCTTTTATATGCCCTTTGGAAAATAAACTAATACCGAAATAATACCTGGAGAGGAGTCAATCGTTTTGTAGGCCTAACTTTTTATTTCTAGTTCATTTATCACTGCCTTCTGAGGTAAACGGTAAAAGACGAGATACGGGAGTTTTGAGAAAGTTTGATTACTTTCATTTTCCAGGACCAAGAGTACCTTTAGTTGAATGAGGACTATCAATCAATGACATTCTTTCGCTATATTTCTGTTATTGTATCTATTACTATGATTGTATAAACACATTTCCTTCTTGGCTATATTTACAGGAACAAGCTTGTATTATATTTATCCTTAGCAATTTGGCATTTGACTCATAGCTCTTAAGGTCCTTAATAACAAAAGAAAACAAAGAGAGAATAGTTAAAAAAAAAGGTAGAATCTAACCATGGAGAAATCCTTCTATATGTAACAGGGCATTGAATAGACGAGAATTTCAAGATTTTCCACCCTGCTTTAATTAGCAACTGTGTTATTATTCGCTATCCACAGTTACTTTACAAATTTATGCATAAATAGATCTTTTCTAAAACATAACCTGAACATAATTTAGCGTCGTCAGTGATAGATGATGGCCTATAATTTATGCAAAAAGTAGTACATTTCACCCAGACCAAAAACGCGATCTATAAACAGGAGGGGTGTATACGTTTCTTAAAGGGTAAAGGCGATAGAGTCTTTTTGGGTACATGACTATACTATAATAGATTATAAGACATCTTATACTAAAGGCTTGTATACTGCTTCAAATTACTAGGTGTCCTTTCTCATCCATGACATTACCTCGAGTATCCATTGCCGACAAAGTATAAATTCTGTGCCATTTCCCAAACAACTTTGAAACTCTTGATTGACTTTTCACTACTGAGCTAAATTAAGAACTCTCATTAAAAAGCAACCCTTGTTTGTTTTCCAGGAATTGTCTCTATTTCGTAAACATACATTTCTTATACATAAACTGATCCTAACAAAGATTACCATAAAATATGCTTGGAATTTGGTGGGTGTTTTCTCTTTGGTAACGGAATGAAAACTCATGGAATATTGATACAGTATATGACGAAATTTTTACAGGTATTCATGCATTTGTAAAAAAAAGGGCACCTTAGAATATATACACAATCCCACAGAAGTGCCAAATGTAGTTATAAGAACATCTTCTGACTAACCTAATAATTGTAGTAGTGAGATTAATAAGAAGAGAAATAGAAAAGGAAATACAAGAGTCTACTAGCTGACCCTTTCTTTATTTGTGTGTGGACAACCCGGGTTTGCAGATTTCAATAACTCTTATTTTTATCACAGTCAACCGAGTACTCTATTACTCTATTCGATATCTTTATGCCTCGAGTACTTGTGAAGGGACCCTTATTAATTACAAAGAATTCTGGGAGAAAGTTCAAAAGACGATACTGAGAATGCACTTATAAATAGAAGAGAAGCTTGTGAAACTTAGAATACAAGGATAGAAAATGAAGATAGCTTGGTATTGTACTATAATCAGGATCAAGTATTATACAGACAGATAAAGGACTACTCTTTGTGTAAATAGACAAGTAGAATATAGTATACAACAAATATGACTCCAGCAGAAAGATGAAAAACCACAAGAACCTCTTAGTTGTTATATTCTATCTCTTCTTAAGTCAGAGACTCAGAAGGAAGTAAAGAAAACTTACTAGTGTAATAGGTTTTTTTGAAAATACGTAAATCTAAAGAAATCACCTATATCGATTAGAAACTGTATACAATGTTCTGAGGTTGAAAAGGGAAATATCCAACCTTATGATTTTGAGAAGAATACATGGGAATCCCTGCTTATGTAAATTACATTCATATATTGATATTATTCAAGTCAAGGACTTATACAGGCTCTATTCTGTTTTATATACCTTTCCGTATGAGAATTCGACCCAATAACTTTTTGATTCAAGATTCCCGCAGATCCGTGTCTGTCTACATATAGCTGACGTTTATCCTAGATCTTATACTATCCAAATAATATAGTAGAACTCAATGAAAAATGAACTTGGTATGGTCGCGTGATTGCCTTATTACTTCGAAAGGTATAGGTATAAGAGAACGCTTTGTCTTTCTTTGTGGTATTGTATATGACTTTCCATTTACTACCTATACTGTACGTATTAGGATCCAAATCCAGTGCATTTGTGTTTGAAAGGACTTTGTCTTTATTAGAGAAAGATTCCTCTTCGTCTTGGGCTCTCGCTCGTTACACTAACAAACAAAGTCTATAACTCCAGAGAAGCGCTATATTATTCGAAGCAGTAGAGACGCGGAACCAAACGAAAAAAGGTGCGCTCGACCTTGTTGATGACATATAAATTATTATCTGAGATTGTCCTCAGTTTGTGTTAAGTTTTCCATCCAACACGACTTAAGATGCTAGAAAATACTGTATTTCAAAAGGGAACAACTATACTAGAGTCTTTCTTTTCCTCTCACACAAATACAACTGAGGTTTTTTGGAGCAGAACATAATGAAATCAAATTTCTTTCTTTTAAAACTAGAATATACGAATCAGTTTAAGCTTAGGTAGTCCTCCTTTTCTAGCCAATGAACTCGACTTTTTGCGTGTACAAATACTGCAGACTTCTACATGAGATAAACCTAAAAATACAAGAAAGACAAGTCCTTAATTTAGTTAGAGAGTTTACTTCTTTATCTCTCACAAACCACCTGGACATTTTTACCCTTATTTTAACTTGAGACTCATTTATCATTTAGTGGATAATCTTCCATTCTCTTGTGTGCTTAAAGTAAAAAATGGTTCTAAAACACCGACTTACTTAGAGAAAAATAGTTCTAGAGTTTACGCGAAATTTTCCATACTAAGACACAGATTGAGAACCCGAATGAGATTTATAACAAAGAACGCTTGTGAGACTATACCCCTTACTAAGAGAACATGAACAACAAATAGTTTGAATATCAAACTCTATTCTAAACAAATACAAATAACCCGTAATTAAGAAAAAGGTCCTATACTAGTCATAGGCCGGTCAACCTTAAGTTAAGCAATGATGAAAAATAAAGAGCCCCGCAGCTAGTAAATGTGGATGGACCATAACATCAAAAATATAGTAGAATAGTCGGATTCGCGTGTTAAGGTCATTTCTATCTAATTTCTATCTAGTACAGAAACCTAAATTGAGGATAACTCTAACATATTGATGGTGTAGGCTTCAAGCACAGTTTCTTTTACAGTAGCCAGTAGAGAAAAAGAATCTTTCTATAGAAATCTATAAAAAATATATGGCCTCTTCTAAGGTATTCCAATATGACTGTTTCTTCCAGGATCATAAGGACAAAAGAGCTTTTAAATCAATTTAGATCAGAGCGAAAATACCCAGCATCATATTGATATTCTCCAGATACAAGACCAAGAATACTGGTACAAATGTAAAGCGACCCTAAAAGGGACATGACAATGAAATGTAGGCCTTATTCATAATGTGCAAGATAAAGCACGCCGGGGAACTGTTGCTTTTGGTGAACGAAATAGAAGAATTACTACGAGACGAGATATTAGGTAGAAAATAGAAATCAGTCAAAGTTGTTGCTGTACTGAATGTTTCAAAATAATATAGTACACGCTTTCGGGATTAAACGGCATATTCTAGTTTCTGGGTTAACCCAAAAGCCTCTTATTAAGATAGTATAGACAAGGATTGAGAAGAGTGAGTAAGAGGAATCATACGGTAATACAACAAGCATAGGTTTTCATGCATATAAATTATTAAGTCAAAACACCATAGGAAATATTTCACTACTTCTATAATCTATAAGGTTAGCATGGAACTTCTTGACTAAATGCAGATTATGTAGATTCTAAAATGCGCCTTTGGGATACAACTCTCGTTTTTTTTTGTAGGGCATCCGGAATATAGAAAATATACATAAGGGATACGGCAAAATGTTTCATTTTATACAAGAGCAAGAGAAAATAAGGGTAAATGTCTATAAAATCTTCTTATCCTTAAAGATATAATATAGGCGGGGAAACAGCGAATTATTACTCTGCTAAGTCTATATAAACACTACACAACACGACAAGTGATCTAAGTATTTTAGCTAACAATAAGGAAGGGTTTCTTCAGTACAGTAAGAACAAGAGATCCTTATATTTACCAGTACCCACAACAGGATTCATTTCTACAAAAATAGATACTGCATTGTTTCCAAAAACGAGATAGAGACCTTCCTGTCTGGAAAGTTCCTTTTATTATATCAACCGGCATAAGGACTCATAAGGAACATTCATTTTTTCTTCCGAGTATAGGAGTACAAGTCTTGAAGGTAAAATTCCCTTTTATCTAGTTTTATACTACGGAAAAATAGATTATGCTCAGAGATTCCTTGTTCCTTTTTTCACAACGCGTGTATCACCTAAATTTTGGAGTAATTAATATGCACCTAGTATAAAGGCCTTTCCCAATCAAGTATATCACGGTGCTTGCTATTCTCTTTGTTTTATTAAGTAGTTGTTTAGTTAATTGGATGAAAAACCAAATTGTCTTCTTCTTCTGGGCATGCTTTCTTCATAATACATACATGATAATACTAAGAACTTCCTGCCAGAAAGAATTCTAAAAAGAACACAGTAGATTTTTTGAAGGTACTCTTTACTTAGTTGAGAACATATTGCATAATAAAAAAGGAAAAAGGGAGGACTGGACACTTCTATATTCTATTTCTATGATTTTTTTGTCACTTCGGGTTTCTCTTTATCCGAATCTGATACTTGTCTATCTTGCTTGTAGATCTTGATCCTTTTTGACTTTGATCTATTTATTTTTTCATTTCTCATAGCCTAAGATTAATTATAGCAAAGAATACACAGTTGGAATTCTCAGTCCTTTACTGCGCTAGGATTAGAAAGATAGGTTAGCTTCTAAACAAACATATGGTTGAAACCTACGAAAAATAGGAGAAATATAGTGATGTAATTTCTGGGCACAGCAAATACAAATTAAAGTCAAAAGAGCGAGAAGTTTGCATACAAAAACACCTATTATTACTATTCATATTCAGTCAGGAAAGTTTATATACGATATCTATAAAAAATGTGTAAGGTAATAAAACGTGGGCCTATATCTTAACACAAGTGTTCTTATTCTTATTCCTCAATTAAAATGAATGAAAAACCCAGAGTAATAAAGATCATACAACAAACAGTCATATCATCAATTTATTATATGGATACCTTTCTTGTTGTGCAGAACCCTTCCTATATTTTGGTGCGAAGTTAACTAGTCTTTGTGCACAGAGTCCTTGATAAGAGACCGTTATTTCTCTTGCCGAGAATTTAGGTTTCATTAGTGTTTAAGATCCGACTCTCCCCCTTTTTTATTCTTTTTTTTTCTACAATATGTTACTATGTATTGACTCTATACTGGGATTGGCACAAAACGTAGTATTTCTGCAATCTATACTTATGTGCTATTAGTACATGTCTATCTTTATATTTGCTACGTTACTATATAAATAAAATGTGTTATAACCGAGGACTCCTAGATCTGTTTCTTGTTCGTGTTGTGCTTAGAAAAACTAATAGAGGAACGTGTCTATTTATTTTTATTTTGACCTTGCCTGTGTTACCAGTTGTATCAGTCCCATCAAGGTATGGCAGAAAATGAAGCGCGTTTTCCATCTTCTCCCAGTAATCTAAGTATTTTCCTTTTGAGCTCCAGGTTCTCTCCTCATCAACTAACTAATTTTAGGCGTTTATTACCTACAATGCGAAACTATTACTATGCTATGCATAATCTAACATCTCTGATTAGTACTTCCATTCTTCCTGTCTGAGTACTTTATATATATGTTTTACTCTTATTAGAAAACGATATGTAACCCTTCCTTATACTAGTCCAAACAACCATTTACTATGGTTAATGCATGGTTTCCTGCAGCATGAAATATCATGAGTTTCTTGTAAAAGAGTTTCCTTCAAGTTGTCGTAGTCATTGTTTACAAAATCTGGTTTCGTTAGTTGACAATAGATAGGTATGGGTAGTAGTTTATGGAAGGGTTGTTCCTTAGGATAAAAGCATCTATTCTAATATTCCGCGTATACCCCTTATTTCATTTCTTTACTGTATAAAATTCCGGAAACCTGGTGTATTTCTATTCTAATAAAAATGATAAGTTTTGTTAGAACAGCAAAGAGTCCATACTTGTGTGCAATTCATTTCGTCTGTTTAAGAAAAGCCTTAAATAAGAAAGTTGTTTGTGCACAGATCCAGACAAAGATTTAGAAAAGAATCTCTCTTGTTTTAGTTGGGAAAATGTTTGGATAATTGCCTTGTAAGAGAATAATAATTCGTTATAAGCTCGTGATTAAGAACTACTGACACAGACAGACAGTACTCGTGTGAATAAATACTTTCGAAGTAGGATCATTAAAAGACCATCTTAATTACAAAGTACAACAATGATGAGGGGCACTTTTGCCAAAGTGTAATTCAATATTGCGTTTAGAGAAGGAAATGAGAACTAGAAAAGTGAGAATAGACACATTCTATTTCTATAGTAGCTGAACAAATCAAATGGTGTTGGGAATACTCGAATAGAGATTCTAAAGAGATAGACTTGTGTACAGATTCGGAAATCTATTGTAGGCTGGAAAAGAAATGAGATATCTTCGGTTTAGTAGTTATCTATGTTTAGTATCTAACTTAGAAGCAGACCTAGTGCATTTGGTGAAAAGAAACCCGTAGTCTCTCGAAGAATGACATTCCCATATTTGGACAGCTTACAGTAACCTTTATATGACTAACCCTAGTAACCTTAGAAATTTACTTATAATTAAGGGAAAGGCGTATTTTCCCAAGGACTTTTATACATATCGGTTATAGCCTTCAGTTTGTTTCGTCGATTAATCTTTTGCCCATAAATCCTTAAATGTTTGTGTATTCTATTTAACTATTCTCGCTGTAGTTTTCTCGAGAACAATGACTAACTCCTCCCAGAGCTTTATGTTACATGTCACAAGCATACACCCTTACACTATACAACTACAAGCTAAATATATTAGGTCAATAATCCAAAGATTCACAAGTCAATGGTCATCTATGCATCCTGTATCAAAAAAGAACAGCGTACCTTATCAATCACGTCAATATCGTGTTTATTAAGAACCTTTTAAGAAGTTGATCACAATGCAGGTATTACTACAACCGAATAAATTATACTGCTTTTATGCTTGTCAAGTGTTGTCGGGGAAGGAATGAAGCACAGGAAAACAAAGGCTGAACCTGAAGCTGGGAAGAAAGAAATAAAGTCCAAAAGTTAGGAAAATAAGGAAATAGCTAAGTGTCGTCCTTATTATACAATAGATAAAAGAGTACCCAAAGATAAGATAACTGTATAATTTCGTAAACCAACGCATTTGTTTGAAACAGAGCGAGGGGGGTGGTATAATATAACAACTCACAAGTAACAAGGCACTTCGCACACAATAACTAATGAATAAAAGGCCCTATCTTTCTGACATAAGAAAATGAGTTACCTGGTTCTTAGTATATTTTGGTTCGCCTAAGTATCCAGTTCTCGAGCACAACATTTTAGGCCTACAGGTGGGATGTTAGTTTCAAAGGCAAATAAGGAGGAAGCTTGTTTCGGGTAGAAGGGAAAAACAACATATTAATATATATTAATATGAATTTTGAGACAAGTAAAGATTCATCAAGACAAATTAAGCTTACCCTCTCAGTATCATCACAAGGCAAAGTCCTGCATTATCTTCTTTTAGTATCCTCGTTTTCTTAAAGTTCGTATATAGCTTGTAGTATATTTGGTTGTAGATTTGAATCCATTCTAGTCTAGCTCACGTGCATAATTACAGTTAATCGAAAATCTTTAATCAGTTTTTTAAGTATAGAGCCTGTAGTAGGTTGGAAGTCCTTGCTTAAACTAAACAAAGTAACACTTTTCAATTTCTTCTAATTAAGGTAAGGTGCGAATAAATAACATAGTACAGAAGGGAACCCTTAAAAGGCCCTGAACACCTTCCTTATGAATCAAAACAAGCTTTGAAAAAGTCTATGCAAGTTTAGAGTAAAGCCCCAAAATGCCATATAATTAGGAAACACAAGGACTGTGGAAAATAAAGAAAAGGTTTCAGAATGACTATTAAGAAACATAATATAGAGCACAGATGTATCAGCTAAAAGGTCCCTTTTGAATATTTTGTGATACAAGGTCGTGGGAAAAGATAATATATGGTATACTGATAAATCCAACTCGTGTACATACCGGACTAGAAAAGAAAAAGCCTACATAATAAGGAAAACCTCGTGTCAAGCAACCAGCAGAAGTAAAAGACGTCCTCTTAATTCTTTCTCATTATTATTATGGAAAACATCTTGGTCCTTCACGTTTACAGCACGGGAGTCACTTTTAAAAAGTAAAGGAAGTTGAGCATTTAAGGCTAGAAGAATTTCATTATTGAAGAAAAGACTAAAGGGGCTTTGGTTAAGGGAAGAGGATAATATAAACCTTCAAAATGTCCATTTGAAAATGAATATCCTTTCCTGATGGAGCAAACAAGTTCTATTGATGTAAACATATTCCTAAATACACTTTCGCAAATGGTTTTAGAAATATGAAAGTCGTAAACTTCTCAGAATCCCAAGCTTCCTTAGCAGCCGGAACCTCTATACTTTACTTATGTACTACGAGAGTGAATTCCAACCAAAAAGCAGCATGACCTATATAAAATAAACCTCAAGGATACTAAGAGGATACTATGGTCGTGATAAAGAATGGACAACCTTTTAGACAATAATACAAATAAAGGATACACAGCAATTTTCGACAGGTGCAAATAGTTTATTACAATTACAGAGGACTCTAGTCTAACTATAAATTACTATAAATGTATGAAAGGGAAATGCCTTAGTTTAGTCCTGGAAAAAGAGAAAAGAAATTGATTAATCCTGGATATTTATAGCTATATTATACTCCTATAAAAACAAATTACCCATCTCAAGAAGTGCACCGAGTGGAAGTAAAGATAAGAAACAAGCACATTATCAGGGCTGACTATAAAATACAGTAGGAGACCCGTAACCGACTAAATATTTCTAAATACGCTTTGTGTTGATGAGGGAATACTCATAACGTTTCCTATTATGACTTATAATTCTTCCAGAGTTCCCTGATTTTGATAGATCCAAGGAAGGTATATGAGATTTCTCTCTTTAATGATGGATAAATGAGTTAGGCAGAAACAGAAACACTTTATTAAGTAACCGTGTATAACATAGTCTTCTGGTTTTACTCTAGGGTACACTAATAGGTATTCTGATCCTTATATTATACATTACATTCTTGCACATTTATGATCCATGTAACAATCTATTCTTTACTATGAAGAGTCTAGAGTTTGCCTGAATATTTTTCTCAGGAATGCATGTTTTGTTTGGATAAATACCTTTCACTAAGTTATAACCCAAATTAAGGTACTAATAAAAATAAAGAAACCCTGTTATACCTCTTGTTTTGTTGGACTAGATCTAACCATGAAGAAGACGGGAGACAACTTAAGTGGATTCGGTTGAAGTGTAGAATAGAGCTTTTCCTAAACCTAAAGTACAGCTAAAGTAAAAAAAAAATGTCATTATAGGTTTTCCTACTTTTTTTTATGTATGTGCCGTTATAAGTTGTTATCCTTGATTTTCTCCCAAAAGAAATAAATACAAAACCAACTTATCTATATTTATTTGCTATTCTAGATATTTTAGTTGGAGTATTCTTCCCAACCTTTCCTTGCCTCTTCAAAAACGAGATAGAGACCTTCCTGTCTGGAAAGTT
>JAYMSS010000115.1:0-10450 GCA_036897785.1 Plantago rugelii | reverse complement strand
CTTGAAACTGCTCTTTCGAAGGTTCCCATGCTACCTTGGCAGGTGAGGAAGTTCTTTCCAAAACAATAAAGTTTTCTGTACTGGAGATTGAGAAAAACTGATATAATGTTTCTTATTTGAAGGAAATAACTCCTCAACTGTTCGCTCAATTAAGTTCTCATCCCGATAAAGTGGTCAGAAAGCAGCTGGAGACCCTACTAGTCATGCTGGGAAAATTCTCGCCTTGGTCTTTGGTTTACCCAACTCTTGTTGATGCAAATTCACCGGAAAAGGAACCTTCAGAGGAACTACAGAAAATTCTTGCTTATTTGGTTAGCAGATACCTTATTTATCACTGTGTCATTATGTTGCACTTTCAGAGTATCTATTTTGTCAAATCTAATAAACATCTCTTCAAAACTTTACACTGATCACATGAAAGTTTCAACTTAGGTAGATTGCCATATGTGCTCATCTCCCCCACCTGCAGAGAAATTGAACTTCATATCTGTTAACTCTGTGGATCTATGAACTGGCTTTATGAGGCGTTAACTGAGTTATCACCAAAAGTTGATAGAAGCACTTGTTTTATTTTTTGATCACCTTACCTACTAGCTGCTTCATTGTATGATAGCAAGTTAAGTCCCACAACTCAATCCTGGAATCTTGTTAATCACTTTTAACTTGACCAATGTATTTTTTTCCTGGATTTTTATATATGTTGATCATTTTGTAAGTTAAGCTTACATTGTTCTGTTGTGGAATGGGAACCTGTAGTTATGCAGTTTGATGGGATTACCTGCTGACTGTTTTCTATATGTGAGAATGCTATGTCATGCAATCTGCAAGACTTAAGTGTGCCACTTTGCCCCAGCATAGAATCCTTACTCGTTATGGCATGGTAAATGTTAACTTAGTAGAAATGTGATAGACTAATCACTTGCTCCTTCCGTGCCGGAGATATAGTCCCATCAGTTTTGGGCGTTTGTTTTTGGGAAAATAATTAAAGAATGAGAGGATGGAGATAAAAATGAATGAAAGTTGTAGGTATATGATGAAGTATCCGAGAAAATAAATAAAAAATGGATAAAGTAGGTGAGAAAATGAATAAAGTAAGAATTATAAAATATTGCTATTTTGGGACATAGAAATTTATCTTGCTGTGTCTTTTTTTTTTCCTTGTCTAGTTAAACATCGGAAGTCGATTTTCTTTGAGATTAGCATTGGACATTTGGCCTTTCTGTATTTGCCCATTGACATGAAATCTTCCACAGCTATAAAGCAAGATGCGCTTGAACTCAGAAAATATTATCCTGAAACCTTGGTCCTTTTAACTTGCAGAACAAGCTTTATCCCAGATTAGTCCAGGATGTTCAGCTGATGATAAAAGAGCTTGAAAATGTAACTGTACTTTGGGAGGAGTTGTGGCTTGGCACACTCCAAGATCTTAATGCAGGTGAGGTTTTTTTTTTTTTTTCCATTTGACTTTTGTCTTTATATGAATTTCTGCTTGAAGTTTGGCTCATGCCACCATGAAAGTTGCTATTAATGGCATTCTCTAATTCTATTGACTGTGCATGTAGTTTACCCTACAAGAAAGAGATGTTGGTTTCTTGGGCCACATCTTACCCCAGCTAGATTGACAATGATCCATAGCATCTAGAGCTCAATTGTTATCATTAATTATTTTATATGAAATCTGAGATCAGTTTTACAACAGTTTTGTCCGAACTCAGTCCAGAAATTCTAACCTATCTCATATGAAAAACTATCAGATGTAATGCGGCGCATAAATTTATTGAAAGAGGAGGCTGCAAGAATTGCAGCTAATAAAACTCTTAGTCATGGAGAGAAGAGCAAGATTAATGCGGCTAAATATTCTGCCATGATGGCTCCCATTGTTGTGGTCTTAGAACGCCGTTTAGCTTCTACTTCTCGTAGTCCTGAAACACCTCATGAAGCATGGTTCCTTCAAGAGTACCAGGAACAAATTAAATCAGCTGTTATGAAATTTAAGGCGCCTCCTGCATCTGTTGTGGTGCTGGGGGATGTTTGGCGTCCATTCGAGAGCATTGCTGCTGCTTTGGCATCTTATCAAAGGAAAACTTCAATTTCTGTCAGTGAAGTGGCTCCGCAGTTGGCTTTGCTTTTGTCTTCCGATGCTCCAATGCCTGGCCTTGAGAAGCAAATTACAATATCTGAAACAGAGAGTAGCTCAGGGAGCTTAAACCAGGAAATTGTTACAATTGCATCTTTCTCTGAAGAGTTGGTCATATTACCAACCAAAACTAAGCCCAAAAAGCTTGTTATTGTGGGTTCTGATGGTCTGAAGTATACGTATCTCCTAAAAGGTCGGGAAGACCTGCGTCTTGATGCTAGAATTATGCAGCTACTGCAAGCTGTAAATGCTTTCCTGCAGTCATCATCCACTACTCATGGTCAAGCACTTGGGATTCGTTATTACTCTGTGACACCTATTAGTGGACGAGCTGGCTTGATCCAGTGGGTAGATAATGTGATTAGCATTTATAGTGTTTATAAATCATGGCAGAACAGAGTTAAGTCATCAGAGTTTTCTGGACAGGGTGTTGATGGAAATAGTGCAGTACCTCCTATCCCTCGGCCAAGTGACATGTTCTATGGCAAGATTATACCAGCTCTGAAAGAGAAGGGCATTAGAAGAGTCATATCAAGAAGAGACTGGCCCCTTGATGTGAAGCGTAAAGTTCTGTCAGACCTCATGAAGGAGACACCTAAACAACTTCTTCATCAAGAGCTTTGGTGTGCCAGTGATGGATTTAAAGCTTTTAGCTCAAAACTAAAGAGGTGTTTTGCATTGACCTCACACATTCATCTCATGCTATTTGTTGACTAATACCTGATCTTTTTTCTGCAGTTCTATGTGCTATTTCAATCATATTGGATTTTCTTTCTTTCTGCATGCACTTTCTCCTTGTGTTCAGATAATCCTGCACCATAAAAGGCTGAACTGAGTTGACAATGCGTTAACAGAGCAAAAGAAGAACATTTCCGTTAATTTCATTAATTTAATGTTTGATATGCTTTGGCTATGAAAAATTGTTCCATGCAACTGTTATCTGAACAGTTTAGGTGATTCTTGTGTCATTATAATGGAATATAGGATGTAGGTAAAGTGACCTCTAATTTTATATGCATGTTCAACCCAGGAACGAAAAAAGTGGTGTTCTTTTACAAATGGAATCTTTGAATATTTGTGTAGAGAGTGAGAAGAGTTCTCATTACAGATTGAACTACATCTGTGAGTGTATGTTGGGGACGAGTGAATAGAGCTGTGATGCATGTTATTTATGTTGATACTTGGAGTAAACCAAGTCATATCATTTGTATTGTGCTTACTGCACAATGATGAATAATTTTAGATCATGCTGCATGTGTTAATTTGCCCTAGTACAGATTATGTTTGATTTTTTATGTTCTTGCTTAGCGATACACCATATTAATTACATTAATGATTTAATTTTTACAGGTACTCTGGTAGCGTAGCAGCCATGAGTATTGTTGGCCACATTCTGGGCCTAGGTGATAGACATTTGGATAATATCCTTATAGATTTCTGTAGTGGGGATATTGTCCATATTGATTACAACGTGTGCTTTGACAAGGGGCAGAGATTAAAGATCCCTGAAATTGTTCCATTCCGTCTGACCCAGACAATTGAAGCAGCGCTTGGGCTGACTGGTGTTGAAGGTACCTTCAGGTCAAATTGTGAGGCTGTTTTAGGTGTTTTGAGGAAGAATAAGGATATAATATTGATGTTACTAGAAGTTTTTGTCTGGGATCCACTTGTGGAATGGACACGTGCTAATTTTCACGATGATGCGGCTGTCGTTGGCGAGGAAAGAAAGGGTATGGAGCTTGCAGTGAGCTTAAGCCTCTTTGCATCTCGTGTCCAAGAAATCCGCGTTCCATTGCAGGTACTTATAAATTAAGACATAATTATATACTAGCTTGAGTACTTCCTTCGATTCCGTTGGTTTGTGGTGACATGTTGAACTGGTATCCATGGAAGTAATATGTGAACTAATCTAGTTCTTATCACATTTTTTTCAAATACTCAAAGATAGATAAATCATCAAAGAAGGTGCTCCGCAAGGAATTAAGTCTAATGCTAATACTGAAAGTTTTTGTGACAGTCATTATTAGGTACATATATTCAGTGCATACAGTTTCCATGTAACCATGTACATCAAGACTGTAGTTTATGGCTGAAAGTTTTGCGTGTGTATCAAAGAACTCTGCCAAGTTCACCTTTGACACTGGAAATCTGCAAAAATTTAATGATATTAGCTCGCAAGCAGGGGAATATACTTTTGGCTTCTCGTCTCAACAACTACCTCAAAGACCATTCCTCAATTTGCGAAGATGGAAGTTTTCGTGATCATTTCATCCCAACTCTGGAATATGAGAACATTTTACTCATGCGGGGTGAGAATAACAATAAAGGTGCCCTCACAGATCTTTGGTCATTTGTGCGTCCTTTCATGGTTTATTCTGTAATTCTGGCAAGTGGTTCTCAAAACAGTGCTTTAATGGCCAAGGCATGCCTGAAACTATCAAATTGGCTGCAAATAGATTTTCCAGGAAACAATGTGTCTGATGTCGTTCTTGAGATGCAAGCTGATTTCAGCAGAAGTGAGATTTCTACTCGGGGCACAGAGGTACTATCGCATTATAATGATGAGTCAAAAGTAAATCATATTATCGAGGAACTTGTGGGTACATCTAGAAAGTTGTCTACCCGTCTTTGCCCTATGATGGGAAAAGCGTGGATCTTATATGCCTCTTGGTGTTACAGTCAAGCTAGAGCATCTATATCCTCCAATAACAAGGTGGCTCTTCATTCTTGTTCGTTTTCCCCCATTCTTGCTGTTGAAATTCAAGCTGAGAGATTTGTGTTAACTGAAGAAGAAAAACTTCGGATTGAACACATGATCCTAAAGCTTATTCCAGAAGGCTCTGTGGAGTTACATGAAGAAATAAGTGATCCTGATATATCAAACAGTGAGTTCAGACCACATTACCTGAAATCCTTATTGCAGCAAATAGTAGATGCAATTGAAACTGCAGCTGGAGTGCCTGGGGCCGATGACTGTACTAGCAACAGTCTTTCTGCCAAACTATCTTCTCAGTTGCAGAAATGCTTTCTATCTTTTGTGATTACCTTAGATGAAGCCAAAATGGCATCTGTGTTGGGTGATTTGACTGATATGTGGTGGGCCTTAAGGAGGAGGCGGGTTTCTCTCTTTGGCCATGCTGCTCAAGCTTTTATAAATTATCTTTCGCATTCATCTTCCAGATGTTTTGGTGGTTCGCTAACTGGTCTTGACGTTGATCCAAAGCATAAGAATGTCAATTATACCCTGAGGGCCATGCTTTACGTGTTGCAAATTCTGGTCAACTACGGAGCTGAGTTAAAAGATACACTTGAAACTGCTCTTTCGAAGGTTCCCATGCTACCTTGGCAGGTGAGGAAGTTCTTTCCAAAACAATAAAGTTAGATTGAATTGTTCGTGGACTACTATAATGACTCGAATCCGGGGCAAGGCTTTTCTCAGCTCCCCACTGATAACTGTGATAAGTAGTAATTGATTCTGCACTCACTTTTGTTTAGATATTTGAATTTTTGTGATGTTTGCAGTTCAATTTGCTTTACTTGCTCGTGTGAAGTTGGGGAATAGGTTATTGTTGCATGAAATTGATGAATGTTGAGTTTGTAGTTTAGTACTGATTAATTGATGCAGGAGTTTTTTGAAGGATGCATAGTTGGCATGAGTTCTGTTGGCTAGAGGATATGAAGTTTGTAACGGAGAGAATATTCGTGACTCATTTGTATGAATTATCGCTTCATGGTTATAGCTCGATAAATAGATGATCAGTGGAATGAAACGAGGCTGCAGTGCTGAATTATTTGCCGTTCTTGCTTATGAAATTATATCAGCTTGTGTTATTGAGTAGATTGAATTGTCTGTGGACTAATATAATGACTTGAATTAGGGGCAAGGCTTTTCTCAGCTCCTCACTGATAAGTAATTGATTCTGCACTCAATTTTGTTTAGTTATTTGAATTTTGTGATGTTTGCATCAGTTTGCTTTACTTGCTCGTGTGAAGTTGGGAATGGGTCATTGTTGCATGAATTGATTAATGTTAAGTTTTCAGTTTAATACTGGTTAATTGATACAGGAGTTTTTTGAAGGATGCATAGTTAGTGTGAATTCTGTTTGCTAGAAGATATGAAGTTTGTAACGGAGAGAAATGTATGAAATCTTATTTAATGCTCTTCATGGTTATAGCTTGATAAATAGATAATTAGTGGGATGAAACGAGGCATGTAGTGCTGAATTATGTGCTGTTCTCGCATATAAAACTATATCAGCCTGTGTTATTGAACGTCTAGATTGAATTGTTTGTGGACTGCTATAATGACTTGAATTAGAGGCAAACTAGTTTCTGATGGAAGTGCTATAATTTGCACATAAATACTTATCTTGATACGACGAGTGTTTTGAAGGATACATAGTTAGTATGAGTTCTGTTGGCTAGAAGAGATGAAGTTTGTAACGGAGAGAATGTTCGTGGCTCATTTGTATGGATTGTCTTATTCACGTGCTTCACAGTTATAGCTTGATAAATAGATCATTACTGGAATGAAACGAGGCTGTAATGCTGAATTATGTGCTGTCCTCACTTATAAAACTATATCAGTATTGAACATCTAGATTGGATTGTTTGTGGACTACTATAATGAATTGAATTAGGGGCAAACTAGTTCTGTTGAAAGTGCTATAACTTGCACACATATACTGATTTTGTGTTTTTTTTCTTGGATTGTGCTATAGATCGTATGCAGTGCGTCATGCAGCAGCTACAGCGTATGGTGCTTTATGTTCAGTATTATGTTCAATCTCAATGTCCTCGAACGGAAGGCAGAATCACGTTTTGCTTGGAACTTTGGTAGATCGGTTTATTGCCTGGTCGCTGCAATATCATAGCACGAATGACAATCAAGCATCGGAACTAGCTTTGGAGAGTCTTCGCGAATTTCTTAATGTTGGAGAAGTTGGAGCTGTAGAGAGGTATGCTCTGCCAATACTTAAAGCTTGCCAGGATCTTCTTGAGGACGAGAGAACCTCCATGAGTATACTGCACAGGCTTCTTGGGGTGCTTACGCTGATCTCGCTGAAGTTTTTCAGATGCTTTCAGCCTCATTTTGTGGACATTGTTGATCTGCTTCTTGGGTGGGCAATGGTACCTGACATTTCAGAGCATGATAAGCGTGTCATCATGGATAGTTTCTTACAATTTCAGAAACATTGGGTGAACAATATGCAATTTTCTCTGGGTTTGCTTTCAAAGTTTTTGGATGACATGGATATGTTACTAAAAGACGTGAGTCCTGGTACTCCACGCCCACAACAATTTAAAAGATTGCTTGCCCTACTTTCTTGCTTCTGTACAGTCTTGCAATCTGTGGCGTGTGGGTTACTTGAAATAAATTACCTGGAACAAATTATTGAACCACTGTCACGAATGATGCCTGTTTTGCTGGGATGCTTATCTATGGTTGGGCGGAAATTTGGGTGGTCAAAATGGATTGAAGATTCTTGGAGGTGCTTGACATTGTTGGCAGAAATATTAGGTGACAGGTTTTCTACTTTTTACTCTATGGCAGCGGACATTTTGTTTCAAAGCTTAGCCGTTGGAAATAAAAAAGAAGTTCTGGAGACCCAGAATCTTTCATCCTTTCAGATTCATGGCGTTCTTAAGACTAATTTGCAGTTGCTCTCGCTTCAGAAGTTTGGCCTGATGACGTCATCTGTCCATAAGATACTGCAGTTTGATGGACCCATATCTCAATTGCGTTTGCACCCAAATCATCTTGTGACTGGGAGTGCTGCAGCTGCATACATCTTCCTACTTCAACATGGGAAAAATGATGTTGTTGAGATAACAATGGATTCCTTGACTGAAGAGCTACAATTGTTGAAAAGCAAGCTTGAGAAAAGCTCAGACAAGGAGGATAATCTGGAAATGATGGTGGCTTCAAAATTTTATTCTGAATTTGAGCTGGTTGCATTGATAAAGTTTAACTTGAAAGTACTCCTAAGTTGTGTTACTCCGGTGGGAGCAGGCAGTTTGATTTGGCAAGCAGATATTGACTCTTTGTATCTTCACAGGGTAGAAAAGTTGGTTAAATTTATTATTGACCGGCTGAATCCATTCTGCTTACCCATCACAAGCAGTGTGGATTTGCAAGTCACTCTCCTAAGAATGCTGGAAAGACTATCATCCGTAGAGTTTCTGAGAAAGTGTTCCATCAAAAAACAAAATATTGGGAACAGTTCTCCTGAAAAATCATCTGATGAACATGTGAAGGAGGAAACTCTGAGGAACATATATCCAACCATGGTTTTTGGCCACTTGAAGAGGTACAGTGAGGTCCTAAGTAGAGCTCTTGCCAGTTCTTCTCCCCTGGCTGTTAAAGTTGAAGCTCTGATATGGATGCATAAATTTTGTGAAGGTGTTGTAAACATATACACTGATATTCCCAGTCCATTTTACCCTTGTCAAGCAATTGAATGCTGCAAAATTATTCAGGATTTGGTGTTCTCAACTTTGGTTGCTGCTTCAGATCCGGAACCAAAAGTAAGAGCAGTAGTTGCAACGGTTTTGGATGCACTGCTGAAAGCAAAAATTCTTCATCCCATGCATTTCCCTATTATTGCTGAAACAATCCTTGAAAAACTTGGTGATCCAGAGACAGATATAAAGAGTTCGTATCTCAAATTGCTCTGTCACGTGTTACCATTGACAGTATATGTGTGTGGTCTTACTGACAGCAGAGCAACTAGCACATGTCAGCCTATTCCTGCATCAACTGATAGATGTACCTTGCATTGGAAGCAGGTTTTTGCTCTGAAGCAGTTGGGGCAGCAACTCCACTCGCAACAACTTGTATCTGTTTTGAGTTATATTTCACAGAGATGGAAAGTGCCCTTATCTTCTTGGATACAACGCCTCATTCATTCCTGCCGGAGAAAAAAGGACCACTCGTTGGTTCAGCCAGATGAATCAGAACTGACTGACTATAATAACTTGTGGTTGGACATCAAAGTAGAGGAAGATTTTGTTGAAAAGATTTGTTCGGTTAATCTCATTGCTGGTACATGGTGGGCTATACATGAAGCAGCCAGATTTTGCATTAATACTCGTCTCCGGACTAATCTCGGGGGGCCGACTCAAACGTTTGCTGCTCTGGAACGCATGCTTCGCGACATTGCTCATGTACTCCAGCTTGAGACTGAACAAAGTGATGGAAATTTAAGCATTATTGGTTCTCATGCTCACTTACTTCCAATGAGGCTGTTACTGGAATTTGTCGAGTCCTTAAAAAAGAAAGTATATAATGCTTATGAAGGGTCAACTGTGTTGGTTAATGCTCCCCGCGCAAGTTCTTTATTTTTTAGGGCCAATAAGAAAGTTTGCGAGGAGTGGTTTTCTCGAATAAGTGAGCCAATGATGGATGCTGGGATTGCACTCCAGTGTCACGATGCTACCATTCATTACTGTGCCTTACGACTGAATGATTTTAGTTACTACGTGTCATCAGCGATGACCGATAAGTCTAGAGTCCAGATCAGTGAGAATCTTCATAATATTAGAGACAGATATGCTCAAGATATACTACGAATTGTGAGGAATATGTCGTTGGCTTTGTGTAAGAAACACGAACCAGAGGCATTGCTCGGTTTACAGAAATGGACAACCATGGTATTCTCTCCTTTGTTTTCCGAGGAAAGCCAAAGTCCATGTGATAACAAGAATCAAGCTCATTTTTCATGGATTACCGGGCTGGCGTATCAGGCAGGAGGCCACCATGAAAAGGCTGCTGCTCACTTTGTTCATTTGTTACAGGCTGAAGAAACACTCACTTCAATGGGTTCTGATGGCATACAGTTTGCAATAGCACGCATTATTGAGAGCTATACAGCTATTTCTGATTGGAAGTCTCTGGAAACCTGGCTAACAGAGCTGCAGATTATTCGTGGAAAGTATGCGGGGAAGAGTTATTCTGGCGCTTTGACAACTACTGGAAATGAAATGAATTCAATTCAAGCCTTGGCTCGCTTTGATGAGGGTGATTTTCCAGCAGCATGGTCATACCTTGATTTGACCCCTAAAAGTAGCTCTGACCTCACACTTGATCCCAGGTTGGCGTTGCAAAGAAGTGAACAGATGCTTTTGCAGGCCATGCTTCTCCATTTCGAGGATAAGGCAGAAAAGGTTCCCCACATTTTGCAGAAGGCCAAAATAATGTTGGAGGAGGGATTCTCTGTTTTGCCACTGGATGGATCGGTAGAGGCAGCTGCACATGTAAATCAGCTCTATTGCATTTCTGCTTTTGAAGAGGGTTGCAAGGTTGAAGGCAGC
>JAYMSS010000114.1:0-10627 GCA_036897785.1 Plantago rugelii | reverse complement strand
TTTTCGGAAAGAAAAAAGAAAGCTGCTTAGATACCTACCAGGTCTGTAAATGGAGGGTATATATATATATATATATATATTATGGTATAAAATAAAACAAAGAAAAGACAGATTTTTTGTTGTGGGTTGATTGAATAGAATAGATGTAGAATAGCAGGGACAATAAGTACGGTGGAATGGAGGTAGAATGATAACAACAAAGTTGTGACAAAGAAAACTCACAAGTTAAGTTCATAGTATCGGAGTCTTTTTATGAAAGGCAAGGTAAATTTGTTTGGACTTTTGCACTCGGTTTGGATTAAACTTACAAGTTCTTGACTAGGACCTGTCGTCTCCGCCGGATGGATAATGTACTGTCTAATTTCATTTGACTCCGCTTAAAGTATCTTTTTGAATCTATTGTAGTATTCTGCAATGTAGGGTTGAGTCTCTTCCCTGGATTACGTTTTTATATTCTAAGATTCTAAAGGACTTTGTAATTTGTAAAGTATTTCTAAAGTAAAAAATATTCTGTGTGGTGAAGATGGGTGCTTGTTACTAACAAGTCCTTAATTTGGGAATTACGCGAAAGCAAGGTTTGCCACTTTAGTTTATTGGTAGTAATCGAAAGCTGCTTAGGGCATGGTAATAAAAGAAAATAAAAGAACTATAATATAAGATTGATCCAGTAGAAGGAATAAAGGTCCAGTCCAGTTCTCGTTCATAAAAACGTAAAGACTCCTGCCTGTAATTGTATATTGTATTATAAAAAAGGATTGTAGGATATTCTAAATTAAAAGCCTTGTCAGAAAGCTTCACAGCAATAATTCTTAACTATACAGCAGAGTCGTGGAAAATTCCACAAACATTTATCTAGAGAAATCCCACTCTTAGTCTTCCAAAAGGCTAATAAAGGAAAAGATATATGGGAGAAAAAAATCATATATATACACGTGCACATTCCGAAAAACGACTAGAAAGTATGGTTAAGGGACTCAGTATTTCATTTACTTTTTAGGTGAATGAATGTTTCAAGCTTGAATTTGATCCAAGATTATTGACTTTATTGTTTTTATTTGGTGATCTTAGAAACTTAGACCCCAGTTTTGGGATGTTACGTTTATACATCGGCAAGCGGCAAGGTTCTTCACGGTTTAGCTTTGTACTATACTACTTCTCCTGGATGTTTTGTAAATTGATTGGATATCTCCCCAACTTCCGCTACTAGTATAATTATATAAGTATAAAAAGAAGTCTTTAAAAAAACCCCAATGACTTATCTTTTACTGAAGTATTTATAAAAGAAGACAAAAAACAATGACACTCATAATAAATAGTAAAGCAAAGAAGGAAAAGTATCAGACAGGGCGGAAAACTTATGAATGAAAAGGCCATCAAACAAAGTATATCAGGCAACTATCTCACTATATTATATCACGGCAAATGACAACAACTTTCGATTGCTGCTATATTTCTTAGTATTAATTAACTACAAAGTGTGATACATTACATATATATACCCTTAAGCAATATATGCACATAATTCGAATAAATGTCTCTGTATGCATATAAAATATCTTGTCACCCACAGTGAATTCTTATGGATTGCCTCTTTCTGAATTATGCTTACAATGAATCTAGTCTAGATCAACCACTATTGGTTCTACTAAGAGATTGATCTTTGCTTTGAATGAATCTATTCTGCCGTCTCCTTTTTTCTTGTTTCTTTTGTTTTTTGTGCTCTGGGGTATTGAACTTGTACTGTCGTTATGTCCTATTTTCGTTTTCGTAGATTCTCGGAAAGATGCTTGACTGACGTCTTTTTCGTCTAGTACTAAATGAAATGGCGATACTTGAAGACCAGAGGAGCGTAGATTTTTAATAGCCACTTGGTACGTACTCGTAAGTATTTCTTGCATTCTTCTTGATTCATTATTCGGGAAAATGGGCATTTTATCTCTATATCAATAGACCTTTATTACCTATACCTCTTGCTTAAGGAACGATTACTTTACTATTCACAGATACTTTTTTCTTCCCGACTAAAAATAACTAACTAAAAAGCTCATAACATTGCTCCTTTTTTCCGAAAGAATTTCATAACAAACTTACAGGCTTGGAATACTATATAAAATAAATAAGTTCTATTATTTTATTGGATATGTCCGTTACCTATTCGCAAAGAGTGTTAAAAAGAGATCACCAGGTTTCGTGAAAGGGAGAGGAGACTCATTCAAGTTCTACGAGAGTTGGCCTTACAAATACCATAAATAGCTCTTTTGAAAGAAATTCTTTTTTTTTTGACTTCTCTTCTTTTATTATTGTGTGGGTGAATGTGTCTGCTTTGTTATCGCTTATATTTCTTCTTCCTCTAGAACTAGAAGTAATAGATTTTTTCCAATACAATACACCAACTTTCCATTTTTTAGCAGTAGTAAGTGCTTTTAGTTTCATGCCTGTCCAGATAGCTCCTATAACCTATAATATAAATAAAGCTTGTAGTATTTTGTAGTATAAATAAAATAGATTCTCTTCTTTCTAACTCGATTTCCCTAATTACGCATTCTCGTGCACACAAACCTTACTGGCTTAGAGCTATAACGATAAGAATTCCGGTTAACTCTTTCTCATATTTGTACTTTCGTCTATATGAAGACGCGTTTTTCATTCCTTTTCTTGCTAGATTATATAATAGAATGACTATCTGGGCGACTTACGAGTAACAGTATTTAGGAAATTTCCATTTTGGGATGATAAATCCAAATGTATAGCTGTTTTCTACTATATCTTACTTTGTGGGGAGACTCTGACATATGAAAAACCGAAACCTTATCCTCATTTACGACTTAATTACTCGAATATTCTTTTTTCTTTTCTCTCATTTTTTTTTCAATCTTTTTAATCATGACAAATGACTAGAAGGCGAATGTAGAATTCTTCCAAGTATTTGGGTTGTTACTATAGAAGCCGTGGGCCTTATTTTGGACAACTGAGTATAGATGAGTATAAAGGCCTTTTTATTTGGTATAAAAGTTTGAAAAGTTTTAAATGTAAGGAAGAGTCAATCAGTCAGTATCGTCAAGAAGTATACAACAAACAGACAATAGCAAAATATAAGAAAGAATCTCTAAAGAAATAGATAGGATAAATAAATATATATAATAAATAAAGAATATAGGTATCAGGAATAAGAAAATACTACGTTTCTGGATTTCACAATTTGTTGCTTGGAAATAGTGTTTTGATTATAAGGAGAGATTTACGACTAGCTGGTATTTTTATTTCATCTTTATTATTTTTTAATCTAAGGGAAACCTAAGAAAGAATCCACTTAAGGACTAATGGAATAAGAAATCCATAGGTAACACATAACACACTATAGTTATAGTACAAAATTATACCCAGAAAAGAACTCTAATTCTAATAGAGAAATGTAAGAATTTGAGAAGACAAGGCGCGTGTTTTACAATTTTTACAATATCGAACTTTGAGCGAAGAATAATAATTTATGCCAATCAGCAGGACAATACTTTTCTCTTTCTTGGATTCTAAGAAATTTAGAATAACTACTTTTCGAAATAGGACTCCCAACCAAGGTAGCTTCGAAGAGAAAGACGCCAAGGGCAAAGAGATACAAAAGATGGCGGTATGTTACGTCAAGAACATGTTATATAGAAAATGAAGGGTATGAAATAGTTTCCCAATGACGGAGTCTTTTTATACTAGTATACTAGGTTCTTTGAATTGTTAGTTCCAATAATATACTACAACCCAGTATAGCTGACTATTTTCTTTGGTATGCGGAGTTGCTCTGTATACGCGATAGGGATTCTGGTATTTATATAGGCAAGATTAGATATTTTAAGAATCTGCTGCTTCGAATACAAAGTAGCGTACAACAAATAATGACATATAATACATATTATTTTCATACACTCTATACATATAAATTATTAAGAAACCCAAACCTAATGTTATTTCACTTACTACCGATTCTAGGCGAAAAGCAAAATACTGAGAAACCAAAAAAAGACTCCAATCAAAACTTGTTTCAGCAAATGGAATAGATTCATGTTTCGTTTAAGGACCAATGAAATTTAGAACTCATCCGCTGTTATATGTTATATAGGAACTCACTAATGAAGATTTTCATCCAAGAACGTGACCTTATGTTTGTTTGCTAAGATTTCTAGGGTCTATATTATGTTATGCACTTCACTTTTGTCTCTATTTCTCTTTACTTTCCGCGACATCCCTTAGTATCAATCTTTATTCTTTGCCGATATTTCCACTAACTATGGCATGAAATTTGGATATTCCTCATTTGTCTCAAACTTACACTCCACTCGGGTACTCCAACCGGATCTTTGTCGTTAGAGTTCCCCTTATTATGCATGAGGGTACGTAAATAAGACCACCTAGATAATATGGTTGTATACGTATACGTAAGGGACCTTATCTCTGTTATATGTTTGTTACCAATCTCAAAACAAAAAGAATCCTGGAAATAAGAAGTGTATAAATTTATCCATACCAAGTACAAGTTGCATCGATGCCAATTCAAGAAGATTCAGCTGCTTTTACTACTCGTTGTTCATTTGATTCTAAGTTCTCTAAAGAAAATGATATGTCCTTAGATATAGATCTATTCTTATAGGGAAAGGGGAGGGGAGGATGCATTGGTTGTGCACTACGATTAATCAATAACTTCTTGAGGTAGCAACGCGGTATGAATGAATATGAAAATGATTTTCTATTTGAATTTCCCACTATTTAAGTAGGACTTACTCAAACTACCAAGGCCACGACTCCACTTCTTTGAATCCTTTCTCGCTTTTTTTTGTTCGAGCTTCATTTTCAGCAGTACTAAGCTAAGACCTAGTGACTCCTTAAATCTTCTTCTCATCAACAAAATCTAAGTATTCTTAAAACGAATAGACATAGTACTTTCTTTCCTCTGCCTTATATTTCTATTTCTTGTACATATTATATATATATATATATATATATATATATATATATTCGTATTATATATTCGGTTATGTCTTTACTGAAGGATTCAACTATTATATGCAAGATACACAATCCAATGCTATTAACGATAACTTTACATCATCTTGCACAAGACCTCTTAGGTGTATATTCGAATAGAGATTCTGCCATTTTCCTAATCCATTTTCTAATTATTAGTTTTCCTTTTTTAAGCTAACAGGGCTGGAATACGAGTACTCTTTACTACATAGGATGAACACAAGGCGGGAAAGCAAGTATAGAGTCTTTTTTTAAGAAGGAAATCTACACGTATTCTTACCTAAATGACTATTTGGATTATTTATTAATGTACTTCACCGAAAATTTATAACACATTCTAAAAGCAAAGACCTGTGTGTAAGCTTAGAGACCAGATCAGGACTAAACAAAACAAGATCAAATATTTTATTACTAACTTTCTCACTGAAAAGATGAACTAAACGCTCGGGATTTGTAGATTCTAAATATGAGAAAGTAAAGTCGAGCAGTTTCCGCTAGAATTTTCATACAATCCGTTATATCCCGTTACCCCCGATACCGGAATATTTCTCTTTTCCACAAGTCCATCAACATCAAGTAGTGGTTGAAAGATTTTCGGAAAGAAAAAAGAAAGCTGCTTAGATACCTACCAGTTCTGTAGGTTCCCGTTTGGAAAAGGAGCACTTCCATTAAAGCATAAATCCGTATTTTATATACTAAGATACTCTAAGTTTACTTCTTTATCTCTCGTCTTGTTTATTAGCTGCCCGCTCCTTACTATCAACCTATACGTCCAGTTCAGTTCAGAATCGTAGAGATCTAGAAATATAGTTATCTATTCCAAATTCTTGTTGAAATCTTATGCTTGAATAATCTATTTTTATTCTAATTTCTAATTATTGTATGAATTATTGTATGTAAGAGTACACTTTAGCAGTTCGTTCGTCAATCAATAATCAACAGTCCATTAATTTAAAGGAAACACGCAGCAAACAATAAGTACTAATAAAACTAAATATCTCCTAAGGAATTAAGGAATATTCCTCTATTACAGACAGAAAGAATATATACAGACAGAATAGTTGATTAAGATAGAAAAGGGTAGAAAAATCTCAATATGTAAATAAAAAAGTATAGAAGTCTGAGAGCATAGGTAGAATATGTAAGGTAATCCATAAAGGCCAAGAAGAGAAGATTCTTACTATTTTTAAAATCAATCTCTCAGTCATTCAATATCCAAGCTTCGGGAGGGGGTAACATCCAGGAACTCAACACAACGCAATGTACCAATATTTCGTTCTAAGGAAGGAAAAAGATACCACCGTTACTATGTGGGTATAAAACGAGGACTAGAAGATAACATAGTTCTCTGAGAAAAGACAGCCATAGTATTGTTTCATTAGTACCAACTGAATTCTTCTAGACAAAGAAAAGAGAAACTTTCGCGGGGACAAAGGACTTCATTAGTTTTCTCTTTATTTTGTTACGTATGTATTTATGATATAATATTCGGTATAGAGATTTATGAGTGCCGTCTTTGCTTGTGCCTGTATAACATGTGATTTCTTCTTTCTTGTATTGGGCTAAGTGTATTCGTAAAATAGAAAATAACTAATAACTGTTGGTGCAATTCTTAAATATAGAAAGATCAATTCAATAAAGAAATCAATCGGCGTTGACTTCTCAAATGTAGAACCGAAAATGTAAGAATTCTGTAACCTTCATTTTGAAAATTGAAACATAAACAAGATACACAAGAAATGGAAAATAATGAAAAAGTGGTACGTATATATATATAGAAAGATAGAAATAATTTGATATGACTTTGTAGTATAGTTCTGTTAGTAAGTGATTTGCGTTGAATCGTCCTCCTTTGTCCCTGATTATTGTATACAATTTTCTGTTCTTTCTATTCGCTAGAATCTTGGTGCAACACTTGTATTCGGGTCCATTCTTCTACACGCCCTTCTATTCTACGCCAGGTGAAATTCTTGCTTAGGCTTAAGTAGATCTACAAACTTAGGTACACAGACACAAAAAAAAGGATACAGAAAAGAATTAGTAAAAGTGTCCAAATCTGCTACGTGTGTATATAGAGTAAACAGGGGAGTCTCTGCCCAATATATATTATATATAGAGTCAAATAGATTTGGTGACCGACAACTAGGCATCATCTTATTCCAGAAACAGAAACAACAATCATCATTTCAGATAAAGAATGGAAAATCAAAAATGTCACGTATATAGTCTAAATTGTAGTATAACACTTCTATTGAGATTGAGTTGTAAGTTCTTTCTCTCCATGTTTTCTAGGTCTACTCCTTCTTTCTAGATTTCTATTATCTTATTAATTCTTTTGATTCGCTTTTTGATTCGCTAACAACAGGAAACCACTATCTAATTCTTATTTTGATTTTGGTTGGTGCCGTATGCATCCTTCTGCTATGACTTATGACTTCTCCGATTCTTACCTGTTTTTGTTACGTATATGTAGTAGATTCTATGTAGATAATAAATACACTATGGTTGGTTTGAGTTCGCGTTTCTTTCTGTTTGATATCTTTATTCACAATAATTTCACAGTTGTTTCCTTTCTCTTTCAGTTACATTCCACAAATTCTATAGAATAGAAATAGAATCTATAGAATAGAAAGAATTAGAATACAGAGAAAATGCAACCATTTTCATCACAAAATGGCAAAAGAAACAAGAAATCCAGGTGCATTTCTGTCACGTATATAGAGCTAATTAGATTGATTTCTTGAGCAATAAATCAGTGTTCAAAGTAGAAATAAGATAATAGAACATAGAATTCTAGAAATTAGAAATAGAAAAATGAAGAACTTTAAAGAAGAACTCAATTGTCAAGGAGAGGACTACGAAAGTAGGCTTGGCAATCGTGATCTAAACAGATAGGTGCAATGAATGACAAACAGAAATAGTAGAGTAGAAGCCTAAAAGCATTCCAGTTCCCTTTTCATTAAACCAATCAAAAGCACAAATAGAAAAGACTCCCTAATCACAGGTTGAGCAGAATCGGTGCAACGATAGAATACACATGTCCATCCTCCACTTTCTCCTACTACACACTTCCAACTGCGATGCTGCAGAGCCTTGGCAAATCGGATTTCAAGATCCTGCTACTCCCATCATGCAGGGCATCATTGACTTACACCACGATATCTTCTTCTTCCTCATTCTCATCTTTGTCTTCGTTTCTTGGATCCTAGGACGCGCCTTATACCACTTCCATCATCGAAAGCACCCCATCCCGCAAAGAATTGTACACGGAACCACCCTCGAAATACTTTGGACTCTTTTCCCTTCCATCATCCTTATGTTCATCGCCATTCCCTCCTTCGCTCTACTATATTCCATGGACGAAGTCATCACAGATCCTGCACTTACCATCAAAGCCATAGGACATCAATGGTACTGGACTTATGAATATTCCGATTATAACAGTTCAGATGAGCAGTCACTCACCTTCGACAGCTACATGATTCCAGAAGATGATCTCGAAGTAGGTCAATTACGGTTACTAGAAGTAGACAACAGAGTCGTTGTCCCAGAAAAGACCCACCTACGTATGATTTTTACCTCAGCCGACGTACTTCATAGCTGGGCTGTGCCTTCCTTGGGTGTGAAATGTGATGCAGTCCCAGGTCGTTTAAATCAAACATCTATCTTGGTGCAACGCGAAGGTGTTTACTACGGTCAATGCAGTGAAATTTGTGGTACGAATCACGCCTTTATGCCTATCGTTGTGGAAGCTGTTTCTAATAAAGATTATGCTTCTTGGGTCTCTAACCAACTAAGCGAGGCGTAAGACAAAGAGCGCTACAGAGAATTTGATCCAAGAGAAAGAGTCCCTAGAGAAACCTTCGTCTATAACCAAGCAAGACAGAGAAATGGGTATATGTAGAGCCTAAGTCTCCCAGATCAGAAGAGAAAACACAGCATGCCACAACTAGATCCATTCACTTATTTCAGCCAATTCCTTTGGTTCTGCCTCCTATTCTTCACTTTCTATATTTTCATCTGCAATAACGGAGATGGCTTCCTAAGCATCAGCCGTATTCTCAAACTAAGGAACCAACTACTTGCCCAACCTGAAAACAAGATCCTAAGCAAGAAGGCCAACTCCCAGATCCTGCAAAAAGCCTTCAGCACCTCTGTCTCCTACATGCAATCAACCTTATCTCAAGTTTCCGAATGGTCGAAAGCGCTTCATTTCAGTAAGAAGATTCCATTACTAGCCTCTTTCGGAGAACTCAGGTTAGCACGAAGGATCGAAGAAAATCTATGCCGTTTGATTTCGAAGTCCTCCACCAATCCTACTGTCACCTGCAAGAACGAGAGAATGCAGCTTCATTTACTACACGCTCAAATGCAAATGAATACTTCACCAATCAAAATCTTTGTACTAGAAAGTACCCACTCGAAGATGAAACCTAGGAAATAGTAGATGAGACTATGCTTGCCGCTTGTCGGTCAAACCTATGCACAAAGCTTGGTAATGAAAGAACCGTGCCTTCTTCCCCCTTTCTGCTGTCAGAGAATTTACATACCCTAAAAAGGCCCCTTGCCAGGGCTGGGTCGAAGAGGCTGTTTATACAGAAAGAGTTGCCTATCCAGTTATGATCGAATCTCAGAGACATGCCTTTCACTTAGTAGATCCGAGTCCATGGCCTATTTCGGGGTCACTAGGTGCCTTCGCAACAACCGTAGGAGGTGTCATGTACATGCACGCATACCAAGGAGGGGCAAGACTTCTCACTTTGGGACTACTCTTCCTACTATATACAATGTTCGTATGGTGGCGTGATGTTCTACGCGAATCCACCTTTGAAGGACACCACACTAAAGTCGTACAATTAGGACTGCGAGTTGGCTTTCTGCTCTTTATTGTTTCCGAGATCATGTTCTTTTTTGCTTTCTTTCGGGCTTCTTTTCATTCATCGTTGGCACCTACCGTAGAGATCGGAGGCATATGGCCACCGAAAGGCATTAGCGTCTTAGATCCTTGGGAAATACCTTTCTTGAATACTCTTATCCTTCTTTCATCTGGGGCAGCCGTGACCTGGGCCCATCATGCGATACTAGCCGGAAAGGAGAAAGCAGCTGTTTATGGTTTAGCGGTAACTGTTTTATTGGCTGTAGTGTTTACAGGCTTTCAGGTGATGGAATATTTAGAGGCGCCATTCAGTATATCAGACAGTATCTACGGTTCAACGTTTTTCCTAGCGACAGGCTTCCATGGTTTTCACGTGATAATAGGGACAGTCTTCTTGTGCATCTGTGGCATTCGTCAGTATTTGGGTCATATGAGTAGAGACCACCATGTAGGCTTTGAGGCAGCAGCATGGTATTGGCACTTTGTGGACGTGGTTTGGTTGTTCCTGTTCGTATCGATCTATTGGTGGGGAGGCCTTTAAGGTAGGCCCTCATCCTATCATCTTCCAAGCACCACTCTTTTCTCAACGATGAAACTCCTTCTTGCTTCCTTCATCAACACAGAGTCTCCAATTCATCAATGACTAAATCCTCTTCTTCCTTTCCTTTGCCCAACAACGGTGTCACCTTCTGAGATCATTGCATGCAAGGGAGATAACGAATCCTAATGAATGAGAGGTCT
>JAYMSS010000113.1:0-10893 GCA_036897785.1 Plantago rugelii | reverse complement strand
CGATCAACCTTGTAGGGGCCTGTAAGCTTGGCAAAGTCAGGTAAGATTGCCAAGCGCTGTTACACAAATTATGCGCGACAAAGTGGCTCTTTTTATATGCTAGATCGAGTTGACAAAGTTGGCACTGGCTTACCTTATTTATTGCCAGGCGATGGATCACAAAAAATGGAATAAATAAGAGTATACTCAACTCTGTTATGTAGTTTATTTTTAATCGTATAGAACTAGCTACCCGTTAAGAGATAGGATAGATAAATTGGTGAAGAAGTTCGTAAATATATATTTGTCTTGCTCATTATATGTTATGTAAGGCGAAGTAAGTCTATTCGACAAAACATGACGAATATGGTTTAAACTTTGTTAGTATGTTCTTTGAAATGTGTAGTAAAACTCTTGCCCTAAATATCAAAGTTACTTTTTATAAATAAACTCCAGCTAAAATACTTCATCAATTAGTGGGTAGCATTATCCCGAAAGGCCTTGCCAATTCCTTGCTATTTCTCTAACTTTAAGATACAAACTCCACTCGAATCCTTAAATCCTACGTGGTCGTCTCCTATTCTTTTAATCTTTTAACTCCAATAGCTCTTTCTTTGTCTTAACTTAGTATTTATACTTCTAAATAATAATATACTTCTAGTACTTCTACTTCTAAAAACGAATCAAATAGAAATTTAAAAGTTCAAGTATACATGTTTGCTTATAATAAGGGGCTTGGTTATCCTGTGGAAGTCACCGAAGTAAACGAACTATAAATGAAATTTATGCTAACGAGATATAGGTACTTTTTGGCTTAGAAGATTTCGCTTTTCAAATGATGTCTTAAACTTAAAGGAAAAATTCCAATAGTACAGATTCTAAAGAGCAAAGTGTACATCTTCTCGGAGCTAGACAGAGGATAATGAATTAGTAGTTAGCTAAGGCAAATCTTTATGATCAGACTCATAATAATCAAAGATAAAAAAAGTAAATAAAGAAATTGAAATAGCGGGCAGTTCCTAGAGAAGAACTCTAAAGATATAAAATGCAGTCTCCCTTTTCTTTTATTATGTGTTGTAGCGACAAGAGGAGGTTCTAAATTTCTTAAAGGCTAGGCTGCGCTGTATTTTGTATCCAAAGTAGTTAATAAAGGGTAACGACGGACGGATATGATTTCCTAAATTATTCCCTATTTTTTGGTGTAAGGTCAAACGCACATTTATAAATATACCTAGGTCTCTTCTCGTAACAATTGGTTATCACAAGTTCTGGCAACTTCAAAGACGGCAATTTTCGGTCGGTTTATATATATAAAACGTATTAGTCATAAATTAGGAACGTAGTTTACATTAATTGTTTTTGTTGTGTACAGTTCTATATAGTGCCCTGTTGTTTCTATAAATATGTGAGTGAATGAATAACATAGGAGCAAATGCCTATCCTATTATATGTAGGCGCGTCTTCATTTTCATAAATAGGAGTAATAATCTCTGCATTTCCTGAGTAGGCAGTTGTTTGTTCTTTTAGTGCAGTGAATATATCGAACTATAAGAAAGAATAAAATTTTCTACTTTCCTCTAATTCCTTTGGCCCATATGGTATAGTTTTTTGAAGAAGAGCAGCAGGCTGACTATTGAACTAATAATTACATAAAAATAAGGCAAGAACAACAGAGAAACAAGGACTACTTACATACAAGGCAGTGCTCCAACATAATAGAGATCTATAAACCCATGTGAATACATAGTAACAATAATTGTTATAAGTTAACAAGGAAATCCGTTTTATAAATTTATAAATAAGAGGGATCTGCATATTTATAAAAGATAAAAGACAAGAATGTTCCTACGTCTCGAGAATTCTTCATAAGGTATCTTTCGTACACATTCTATTTTAATTAAGTACAGGCGTTATTCGTTATTCTATTTTTTCTCAATCTTTTTTCATTCCACGAGTCAATTCTGTTCCTAGACAAAGACAAATTATTTCAGATTATAGCTGATGCTAGCGTTTCCCTTTTGCACTTTTTCTCTTCCAGGCTCAAAAAAAGCTCTTCTAAATTAGTTAGGCCTGCTTATAATAAATATGCTATAAGTAAAGTATTCTCAAAAGTGATATTATTTTTCTTCCATACGTGGACGCTTAACGGAGAAGAGCACTCGGCCAGGTGTACTCCAACATAGAGACAGAAGAGAGGTCAAGAGCCAAGGTATCGACGTTATTACAGAAATAGTATGATAATGTATATACGTATCATTTTTTGCTTTTCTAAATAGTGTCATAACAAGGTCTCGTTTTGTTTTTCTTCTGCTAAGCTAAGGTCGAATCCAAGATCTCTTACGAATTCTTTTCTATTTTTAGGTATAAATAATGATTAAACCGTTCTAATCTAATCTTTGATGCAATCAGGAATCTATATATTCTTTTCTCTGTCTTGTCTATACTATAGATGGGATATCTACGACGAATAGCTTTGGTTTTACTGGTTTTTCCTTTTCTGGGTTATCCGCTATGAGATTTCTTCTTTCGCTGGATTTCTTTCTTAATGTAATGAATTTATCTTTCTTCAACAACTTCTTAAAACACTGTTGTTAAGTTCAGAGTAATTATTCCTATTTGGTTTGGAGGTTGGCATCGATGTATTCATATTCGTTTTGATATTCTTATTTATTTTCTCGTATAGTATAAATTATTGGTGGCAAAGAGGACTTTTGATAAACATAGAAAAATAGACATGAGATTCGTATATAAATATTGACTCTAATGTAACAAGGCCCAAGTATTTTTTCCAAGAATAACTTCACTATGTTTTGTTGGATAACTGCTTATTCATTATTATAATATAAAAGTAAGTAAGTAGGACACCCAAATTCTGGGAACAATTCTTACTTTGGGTATGAAAATGATCCAGCATAATATAAATACGAGACATGAGAACTTTCATATTAAAAATTACTTAAAACAATGATCTTGATCCCAAGTATGGCCTTTTCCGAGCATAGATGGACACAAAAACTTATCCAGTAGAGACGTGTGCTTTTTTTTTCTTTTAATCTTCAAGACAAGATCTATTTCCTAACCTTTGGATGTGAATGAGGTCAACGTATACCTTATAGTACTTATAGTATATGTTCCTTCCAGAATCTTAATCCATTCAGATATTCACTTCACTTCTATCTCTTCTAAGTTACTAGTATATTTTATCGCTATGTGTGTGTTGTAAAGGTCCACTTAGGGTTTGCATTTCTTCAATTTATCCTCACTCAGACATATTGTATGTATATTTTCGAAGGGAGGCTAAGAGATGATAAAGTCGAAACTAGAAACTGTAAAGGAATAACTTTGGTATTACATTATCTTGGTATCAACTGTACCTAAAATAAAAGGATTATCTATTAACTTCCCCTCTTTCTTTATAGAATTATTGGGTGTAAATATGCCAATAAATAAAATAAAAGCGATAAAAACTATACTTTCCTAAGGCAACTTTTTAAGAAGGGCTGCTATCTTGCGGTTTAGTTAAGAAATATATTGAAATGTGACGGATCAATTTGAAGTATATTCAAAGAGAAATATAGATTTAAGAGCAAAAAATACAAGTCTACAAAAAGAAAACTGCTCCCATCTTCTATAATTTGATAATTTGTTTGTCTACATAAGGATTAACTTATGGATGGAATGAAAAAACGAAAAGTAATGAAAGAAAGGGTTAAAGTAGAATAATTGACACCAAGGATCTTACATCTTACAAAGAAAAAGGGCAGGCCTAGACATACTATAGTTCTTATATATATCTATATAGTTAGTTAGTTATCTAATTTATCTAATTTTATTTTTTGTACCTGCATCGAACTTGATTCTGGGAATATGACTTACTACTCTACTACAAAGTACCGTCTCAAAAATTTTATAAACAAGTAATATTTGTACAAGTAAAGAGAAATTCAAACTCATAGACACGGCAGCAGTATTAAATATTTAAAGGTAATCGATTTCTAAAAATAAATAGGTTTTAATTAAGTATACGAGAATCTGGGCATACAGCAGCAAATACTCTCTCTTACTTTTTTTTATAACAGAGCCCTATATCTAATCCAAGCATTGATAAGATTCCAAAAGACATTTCCATTATTCACCACAAAGAAAAGAGAGATGACCGTATTCGATAGTTGAAGACTATTTATAAAGAGAAGAGATCCGTACATAATCACAGCCACCCTATTATTTCTACCAACTATTTTCACTAACTAACTAACTCCGTGGTGTAGTGTAAGTGGTGTTGTAATACAAGGTAATAATAATTGTCCGTAGCTCCTCTTAGATAATTGATATAGTAACAAACCATATATATTCATTGCACAAGAAAAGAAGGAAGGCATAATTCTAAGTTAATCGGTAGAGAAGGAGAAAGGGCAGAACGTAATCATTGTCCTATAATTCGGATTCGGAATGGAATATAAGCAAGTAGGTAAATATTCGGGAATACCCAGCAGTACCTTTTTATTATTTTCATTAAGTATATTATATAACAAACAACATTTAAGTAAACAGCACAATTATCAATCTTCTAATCGTGGATAGTTTTTCACAATTAAGCTCTTTCTTTTAAGCTAAAACAATTAATTCCTTTGTAGAAAGACGGTTACATTGCATTAAACTAATCACACAATCTACTTATATTATATAGAATTAGAATAAAGTTCCTTGCCTTACATTTACAGCCCCATGACTCATACTAATAGGATTTAAAAGACTCTATTACATTACAAACTACAAACAAGTATTACAGGATCTAATTTATTCCTAATATAGCTCTAAACTATGCATGCCGATTACTTTTCTTATCTGTTCCATGTTCCACCAAGCAACCAAGTACATAAATGAAACAATGTGAAAGAAGATTTGGAAGTAATATTACTAAGAGAAAGTAGAAAATACACCTAGTTAAAGCCAATCAACCAAAAGAATAGAAAAACAAAACATAGAAAGCAAACAACAACACAACAAGGTAAGTGAGGAGTCTAATAGATACTAAAAGTATACCACCATGTTAACCCAAACGAGAGAAATCCACTACCAGTCCCATTAAATTAAACAATCACCAATTACTATGAATCTGAAACAACGATTATAAAAAGCTACGTGTTATATATTATAAGGTTAAAGGTAAGGGTGTTTATTTAGATAGATTAATTCTTTAGTAATCCTTATATATATCTATATATATTATCTCTGTTTGTACTCGTAAATGAACGAATGAAATGTAGAAGTTAATCATTTAAGTTGGTTAGCATTATTTTCATTATCCAAGGAATTTAGTAGTCAAAAAGAGATAAGTCCTGACAAATAAATCCATTATTAGACTGATAAGACATACCTAAGCTAAGCTAAGATAGAGACCAATATACGATAGTAGAGTAGAGACTGAGCACGTCAAAGGCAAATACAATCCCAACTCATTTCTTATCCTATATTATTTATTATAATGATGGCAGACTCTATCTACATCTACTAATTCTAACTTTATTTAGTTCTAGGAATATATAGCATGCTTTGAAAACTAGTGTAGAAAAATATAAATGCAGGTAAAAAAGGCTAAGAAGAAATAAAGGTGGATTAATATACAAGAGAAGTTATACCACAATACCCCTTGTCTTGTTAGTAGAGTAACTAATTAATATTTTCTTAATAATATAATTTATATATAATCCTACGTCTTTCACAACAAGTAAATAACTCTGTATTAGCAAACAAAGAGTAAGTCTCACACCTTTATTCTATTATTTTAATCTTACTCTTAAGAAAAGTTAACCAATACTTCAGAAGAATTTCGCACACTTTATTACGTTTCGCTATTAGCCGTGAGAAGGAAAACCAAATAAATATAGGAGGTATACGAAAAAGCTTCCAACAGAAATCTCTAATAGGTAGACTAAAAAACCCTAACTAGGAAAAATCTTAAACACTAAAAGTAAAGCATAATACAAGATATGTAACAAAAACCATAGAGAGGACAAATATAAAATACATAGATAAGCTCGAATCGTTCACCTCACCTGTTTGGGATAGTGAATTCATTTAAGACGAGTATGAGTAAGAACTGATGCCTTGCCTATGTATTCAGCGTATTTTGTTTAGAGCTACTTCTTATATTTTTTGTATATGTCAAAGCGTCCTCAGTTACAACAACTCGGTGTTGGGTAGCATTTTTGGATGCTCACCCTTAATTATATATATATACTGCTGCCCTGGGGTTACTTTGATCTCTGTGTCTCGTGCTAGGTATTTTATTACTTATTTATTCTTCTTGAGATGAGAGGCGAATACTATAAGGATTTATCAATTTCGTTAGCTATAGAATAATAAAAAGTAGCGGCGTCAACTCTAAATCTTTCTGTAGATTTCATCTCTTTCGTGGTCTCTTTTAAATTTAACTTATACGTTTTTTTTTAGTTAGTGTATACCTTCTATATAGTGCGGAGAAAATGCTTCTTGCAATTTATAGTCCCAAAAGAGAAGTTACTTCATTAATAAATATCACAAAAATCAAAAATAATATTTTTAGCTGAGTGCAATGATTAAAGACAAAATGTTTTTTCTACTATCATCGGCGGTAATTGGAAAATAGTTTATGTTAAGGTTATAACGCGTACGACTTCTCCCACTCGCCCATTACATTATTAAATTGGACTTTATTTTTTATGACTTGACTTCGTCTTTTATCCGTATTAGTTTTAGAACATCGTTAACATCGATATGAATTTTTAGAGTTTCATGTTAGAAGAAAGCTTCCACGCATTTACCCTCTCTCGCGAAATCCATTGAGTAAAGAAGAGAAATATTTATTATTCGAAAGATCCATTTAGATAAAGTATAAAAGTTCAACTTACAAATACATATGAGCAGTAAAAAAAAAGAGTTTCGGACAGAGTGCTTCTTTGCTCTTTTACATGAACTAAATTTATACATGAATTGAGGTAGAAATGTGTAATTTGATAGAGTCTATAGAAAGTATAAAAAAAGATCACAATCCAACAAACAACGTTTTCTATATATATAATTAAATATAATTAATATAATTAAGTATGGTTCTAAGTATAGTATTATTGGCAAGTCGCATCGAATAAGACAGACAAGGAAATAACGCCTTTATTTTCTTTTGGAAACACATCAATCAAGTAACCAAACAAACAACCACTTACACTTACTTTTAGGTAAATTTAAAGCTTTAAAATATGTAATAAAAGTAAAAAAAAAAAAAAGAATATCTTAAAAACTTAAAAAGTATGTAGTATATAGGAAGATTTTGTAGGTCAAAGAGTTCTCGAACGGGTAACGGTGCATTGTTACTTATTAACTAGGCATTTTCCTTTATCCAGTCACGTCTACTAACAGTTGATAATTGTTCGCCAAAATATATTTATTTCCCTTTTCAACCTTTTCTTATTTTATTACTTTATAGTAATAGTACTCTGATAGTACTCTGACTGACATAGTCTTTAATTGCCCCGAATTACTTCATTTTTTATTTACTTCCCTTTTTATTTTTTGACGCAACAATCACTTCTCATCTTATTACTATACTCCCGAATCTTTGTTTGTGAACTCTGAATTTGTATTTCGTTGTTAATGGATCAGCATGTATGTAGTCCAATCCATATTGTTGTGTTTATATAAAATATAAAAGAAACTTGAACTATTTAATTTAACTAGTTAATAGATATATCTATACGTGTGTATACGTACCCAAAACTATTTTGCACTCCTAAACTAAACCGAGCTGTTGGACCAATTCCTCTTTTCTTTAGCAGAAAGGATATTCTTATTTACGCGACGCATTTTTTTAATATTATATTTAATATTTAAATAAAAAGCAAAGAGATCTGTGTTCAATCCTATATAATCTGTCTAACATTGACTTTGGAATCCTACTCATACCCGCGGAATAATGTGATGTGAATCGAGAAGGAGTTTGTGCCACACAAGAACTTCTAGATTTCCTATAAGTTAACTCCTGTGTCATTAAAAGAAGGGGCAGACTATAACACAATACAAAAAAAGGAGAAACGAGCTCTGCAAACAACACTTCTAGCAAGTAGAGGCAGGGATAGGGGTGGAATTGGTAGGCACACTAAGAATATCTTAATAAAAAGAAATATAAAAAATTCGGATCTGTATAAATAAAGAAGGTTCACTTTTTTAGACAATTGTTGTAATCCTTGGCATATGCATTTCGAAATCTGTCTATCTTTTCTGAATCTACGCTTTTTTTTTCTACTTTGTAGTTTAGTTCTAAACAAAAGATAAACTATCCTCGCACCTTTCTAGGAATTGATTATAGTTTATAGTTCAGGTATACTTCAACGCTTTAAATAAATGTTCATTAAAATTTTTTATTCGAAGGTCCTACTAAGTTACCTTCCTTATAGAGGAGCGTTGGAAATTAAGAATTAGAAATGTAAGTAAGTCTTATGTATGTATGTATGGCTTCTACGGAAAATAAATTTTGTACGCCGGATATACTATACTAGGAATTCAATATTAGCACACAACTATTTTAGTCCTCTCTACTACAACACGGAGAACGCGAGTATTGGAATATTGGAGTAATAAAGATAAAGAAGCGCAGGCAACTAAAAATCATCTCGTATAATACACAACAAGGAAGAGTTCCATATTGCTATCTATTTTTGCTATTTGGCTACTAGGACCTTCCTATTTTTTGATTTTGAGACAAGGTCTATTCCTAGTCTATGAGTTGTTGTTGTCTAAATAAACTCCACAACCACTACTCCTTATTTTTTACTTTTAAAGGTATGCTCTGCACAGACATAGCTATCCTGCCTGTTTACGCTTATAAAACTTTCTTTTTCTTTCTTTATGATGATAGTCAAAGATCTATATTAGACCTGTTTGGCGCGAACTTTACACCATAGTCTTACTTTTACTCTTACTTATTCTCGATATCCTAGCGGAAAATAAAGAATCATTATAAAGGGATTTCCTTGTTGTCCGAAGCAGTATAGAAAAAAGTCCAGGCTTGAATAAGCGATAAGTACTATAATATAGCAAAAGTTTCTACCTGGGAGGTTGACATTGTATCTATATACTATGATATTTTGTATGTATATTGTCCAAGCTTCCTTAGTTGGATAAAATTCTCTTTTTCTGGATTAATAATCTTACTTCCTGTTTATTTATTGCAAAATAGGCTAAAAGAGAAAGATCCCACGAAGTTCTAAAAGTTGTATTCTCCATAAATCTATAGAGTTTAAATATTTTCTTTAATGGTACGCGCTCTTTATAAAGCCCAAAAAGGGGTAAGTTTCACAACCAAAGCCCTATGACTAATCCTCTAATTTCATATAAAAGTCTGCTAAGAATCTGATCTATACTATAAATTAAGGTAAGGAAGTACTTTGTCTTTGCTGCATCCATGTAATATTTTCAAAACTATTTTTCTACGGTCCTTTATTTCTTTCCTACCACCGGATATCTTTGGAGATAAAGTCTCCCTGTGCCCAATTATATTATTAATTATATATTATATCAGATTGGTTCTGCTATGAGAGTCTTTTTGGCATTTACTTTTTATTGTGTTTGCGAGGAGCTTCCTTCCCTGTTCATCAAAGGCTTGCCTATAAGATAAGGAGGGTGTTCTGTACAAATACAAAGAGGGCAGTCGGCATTATAAATAACTTCTTTCTTTTTCCTTCTATTCCAGTTTATTTTTCATGTTATTTCAACCAAGGCGCGTTTTTCTTCTAGGGCTTACCACATCTCAAAACAATAACAATTCATTACTACGAAATTCTTTTTAATTATTAAAAAGAATATTAAGGATTAATGGCAATTTTTGCAGATCTATATTTTTCTAGTTGTAGGCATGCATCTAATACAAATACAGTACAGAGCAAGATTATAGTAAGGCATTAAGCAGTTTCACAATAAGAACAGTAACTTAAAAAGTAGACGCGGGTTAAAAACTAAAACTATATACCAAAGAGAAAAGGAAAATGTTTGATTTTAATTTATTTAATAATGAGAATGAATCAAATCCAAGATTAGCGACTAAATAATCTGGAAATCGCTGTAAACCTAGGAAATAGAACAATTCTACATACCGTCATCAAAAATAAAAGTCGAAACTGGAATCTCATGCCAAACAAAAAATCAATTTTATAGTCTACATAGTGGAAAAAAAGCTTTATCTCGTATCGTACCAACTTTCCCTATAATTTATAAAACACAGCAAAACAAAATAAGAGAGGAACCTGGTATCTTTTCTTTTTAGTCCCATGATATTATAGTATGCCCCAAAGCTTTCGTCTATAATTCTATGCTGACCATGCCCTAGTATTTCATTCTAGAGTGTCTTCTTTTTTTTTGAAATCGAAAAGTTACTCAAGTAGTACTGTATTCCTTAATAAAATAGAAAATAATATGAATAGTTCAATAGCCTGGTCTTATCCACTTATTAAAAGAAACTAAAAGAAAAGTAAAAAGGAAGAAACGCGTTAGGAACCCGCGCGACCTGCGATCTATTACAAAACAAGAAATCTACGAATAGTAAACAAATAGAAATATTCCTCCCAGAGGTAGGCCAGATTGCGCAGATTATTAGTTAGTTCTTGTTAGTATACAAAAGCCCATGGTTACACTTGCATATAGAATATATATATATATATAGAATATTCTATATAATATGAACTTACAAGTAACATGACTTTCAACAAAAGATTTATACCTTAGGAAAGATATCACGTTAAGGGTAGTTATATTGGAATATTCTTTTATCTTATCTTAAGTTTACATGGGGCGCCTTACTTTCTAAATAAAGTTCTAAATAAATCGATCGTATCACAAGAAAAAAATACAATCCCAACTCATTTCTTATCCTATATTATTTATTAT
>JAYMSS010000112.1:0-10945 GCA_036897785.1 Plantago rugelii | reverse complement strand
TCTCACATGATACGTTGCGTAACCTGGATTCCACGCACCAACGACCTGTATTTGCCTTGCTCAATTTCATAGTCACTGATTATTATGGTAATTTATGTTGAAATATAGAGTGATTAATTTTAAAATATAAATGGCAATGCACATGAATCTCGCTTAGTACTACTCCACAGTCGTTGTTCTAGATCACGCTCATGTTACATTTCTTTGTATATATCAATGCACATGAATCTCTCTTGGTTCTACTTCTCAGTCGTTGGTCTACAAGAGATACATTTCATCCCATTATAGACACAGCTAAGTTTAATAAATGAGAATTCCATTTTAACAGCAGGTAAGGATCCATTACCTAATTGCATAAACCACCAACTGCTTTTTACTCTGGAAAGTCTTCAAGTGCCCATGAACACGCACGTAACTCTCATCCCTGATATATGTAAATGATTAAAGAATATAAGGAGATCCACTCAACTGAATTAAACAAATAACACAAAAGTTCCAAAATCGAAATATACTTTAATAGTTCAACTTCACTGTAATCCTGAGCATCATTTGTCCTGCCAAACAAAAACACAACAGGAGACATGTTAACCAAAAACACTGCAAATTAACTTCAACAAATAACATTTCCAAATTAGCAGAACAAATTTCTACAAAACGACTCAAGTATTGTACCAAGATTTCGATAACCGACTGTTACATCTTCTGCTCTTTTATATCACGAAATCAGTAGCTTTTTGGATCCAACTACTCCATCTCTCTGTTCTGATCTCACGAATCAATATTGTTCAGTAAATAAATGGTCGTTTCACAGAACAACCAACACGAAATATAAATTGCAACCGCGATAGAGAACTCCTCTTTATCTCGCTTTTTATCAATTTCTTGGAATTCTTTCTTTCTGGATGAAGGGAGATTTGGATGTGTAAGTCTTTTATCTACCAATTAACTATTTTCTAATAAATATTTTATCCAACACAGATCAATGAGAATTGAGAAAGAATATAGAATATAGGTAGAATATTAGGATTAGGTAAGTAAATAACATGCATAGAAAAATCATAGAATCTAAGACAATTAAAGTCTAAAAGAAGTCTAATTTAGTCTCTAATTCTAGAACAAAGAAAACTTGAGATTTACTTATTTTATATATTTTTATATATCTTATAAGGACTGCAATTCAACCAGTCATAAAAAAAGTGTGGACATACGTGGACATGCACAATACATAGCATACATATAAATATTCGAGGACATCCATTTTCCAGGACTCCTTTTTCCTCTTCTCTTATATGTCTTATGTCTCTATCTATTTATTATGAAATTATGAAAATATTAGCCTTGGTTGTTTAGGTGTCTATTTCTTTTGTTTAATTACTTTGCTTACTGCCTATATTTATTATTTTATATAGCGATTATGTGCATGCTTTGGTCGAATCTTTTCTTTATTCCGTCTTCCTTAAAGCTTCTTAAATAAATGCATATATCTTGATGACTTCCGTTCTTATCATTTGGAACAAGTATTCGACAATGATTACGAGTTACTTTATTACTTAGAATTCTGGTGGGTATTTGGATCTTCTCCAAGGTTCGGTTCCAAATTAGTTTTGATTACTGCTTTTACACACTATTTATTAACTATTAAGCCTAAATTGTATATTATATATAAAGGGGCACCCTTTTTTTTTTGGAAATAGATTTCACGTGGAGTTTCTTCGTTCATTCATATTACTAATATCTTATCTTTATCCTTTCTTTCTATATTTCTAATTAGTCCTAGTAATTGCTTGAAGGTAGGAAATCTTATAACTTTTTACCCACTTTTTTATTAATCAGAATTCCTGTTCTCTATATTAGTATAGCTAAGAGTTGTCTGGCCTCATAAATATACACAATATGCAATTGCTATTACTTAAAATATTTGTATCCCTTACTAACTAAGCTACTAAGTCCTAAGGATTTTCTATTTACTCTTTATTCTCACAGTTTTCATTTATTTTTATACCATAACTTTCGTCATTTCGGGTTATTCTATTCTACTTTTCTATTTTTCTATTAATGAAGAAAAGACGCTACTTTTTAAAAATATCTTTCGGAGTCGTTTATTAGAGAAAAGTCCAATCTTTTAAAGAAGTTAGGATGTCTGCAAAAAAAAGGGTATATACGTAGGATAAAGGGGAACAATTTAGAAATCACAGTGTAATAGTTAGTAATAACTCCGCATTTTCTTTAAAAACCATAAGTAAACAAGTAAACAACGAATATTTTCTAGGAATCCTCTGATATGCTTCTTATATTTATTTCATTCTGGGTTGGTTACGCACGCAGGAAGACAGTGACTTTACATATAGCAGGCTTTAGGAGTTAAAAACAAACCTAGGAATATCTATAAAAGTGCAAGTAGTTTATTTATAAGGTATTTCACATAGTACTTCTTTATGTATGATATCCATGTGCGAATCTCACCTTTCAGAGTCTCTTTAATTTAAGTAGTGTCTATAATTTGTAGTAAGTAGTATTTCTGTCAGGTACTCTTAATTCCCTACCAATGGGTTTAGGAGAATAGATCTTTAAGTTTTATGCATTTCCCCTCTTTTTCTTTTTTTTTTTTTGAGTATGTATAACTACTATCTTAGAAAATATCTACTAATAACAAATAATGAATACTTTGTTTGATAAGGGCGTTACCCCAAATCCAAGGCGTAGTAAGCAAAGAATAAAAATGTAGGTCAAAACAACGGCTAACTTAATCACGAGCAAATGCCCAACATATTTACCTTTCTTCTTGTAAGAGCATAGAGTCACTTAGCCAGCCATCAACAATTTAAAAAAATAACCAAATAATAAACGATTAAAAAACTAAGAGTCTGGTTCCAAAGGGCTTTTCTAAAGTATAAAAACTTGGGTTGGATGCAATCATTTCTTTTCGACAGCGCTTATCATCCGAGAATGTGTGATATTTATTTGTCTTCAGGTGTGCCTAGATTTTTTCTATTATTAAGTATTAAGAACTATACCTATACCAACTAATAATTAATTAGTGTTTTGGTCAGGATTTTCTTCTCTATTTGAGTAATATTCTTAAAGGATAAGAATAAAGATAGAATAGATATGAAGCCCACTTTCGTCACCTTTCTTGCCTGCCTTATCAATTTCTTCAGGAAGTACACCCATTTTAAACAGAGAAGATTTAGTCTAATTCCTTTTTGGGCGCACAACATGCTAGAGACAAGAGTCAACACAGGAGGCGTTGTGATTCGGCGGTAAGGGTAAGAGTTATTTATGAAGAAGATGGAAAAGAAATGCCGTCAAGGTTTGTATTTTGTTTCGTAGGACTTCACGTACGTATATTTAGTTATTTATATTTTCTTATTTAATTTTGGAAAGGGTGTTAAATAGATGTCCTTTTTTGTAATAAGCTAATAAGCAAGTATACAAGTATAATAGAGAATGTTTCTTCTGGTTTCCTTACTATATGTGCATGATGCATATAAATAAATAAATTATCCAAATATCCTGATTCTATTTCTAAATATAAGAAGTGTAAGCCCGTATTGGAACTCTTCCATTTTCATTTCAATTTATGTTGGATTTATACTTTTTTAATTTAAATACTATACATATATTCATACGTAAATAGAATCCCAGGCTGATTTAAGGGTTTTTCATTCAATTTGAGAAGTCCTGCCAGTACAAAGCTTTTTCTAGCCTAGCTAATAAGAGCCCCGTGTAAATGTTTCACTTAAGTAGAGATGTTAAAATATGTGCACGAAAAGAAGACACGTGTTGCTTAGATTATCTCATCTTTTTTCTCTTTTGATTGAGGTTGATATATATTTGATTTGTAATTTCTCACTTCCACGTGCATCACGAAAAGTAAAAAAAAATAATTAATGGCCTCTTCTCCGACAACAGAAGGATATAGTCCAACAAAAAGTATTTATTAAACGTCAAAAACAGAAGTATAGGTAAAATAATTCAACAAAGGCACGCCTAAGTGGGAGTGAGGGTAAGATGATTACTGTTAAAGGGTGATTTTACGTACTTGATTTTTTGAAATCTCCTTATCTATAATTATATGTGAAATTATATGTGAAATATATGTGAAAACGGCCTACCAAATGATCCAACACCGAAAAAGTCTTTTGTCTAACTAATAAGCCTAATATAAATTCTAGTAGAGTCAGCATCTTTTACTAGCTTTTACTAGCCAAGAATACCCAATGAATCTATGTTGTTATCTTTTTCGTTATCAGTAGTAAACTGATAAGCCACACTGTTTGCTTGGGGATAGAAATACTGTTTCATGGATAAATGGATGCTAGAAATTCAATAATAAAACTATAAAGTACTTCCTCGGGACGCTGTTTTCTTTCCGACCCGATAATTCTTCATAAAGATCCAAAAAAAGGGCCAATTCTAAACTTACATAATTGTATGCCAAAGCAGGAATAAGCAAGTAAAGTATAAAATCGTAGTAAACCGATTGTTTAATGATTTTTCTCTTCTATCTAATGAACTAGTTTTTAAGCTTTTTGTTGCAAGAGGTGTCATCAGTATTCATTGTAAACATAGACAATTACAGGGGCTCCCCACCTAAATACACATACATATACACATAAATAAGAGGATTCTTAGGTTACGCACTACTAAAATAAATACACAGTTTACTCAAGAAATATAATATAAAGCAACGCTCTTATAGAATAGAAGTTGGGTGTCTTGCTTTGTACAACTATGGTATGGATAATCGGGATGTGGACATGGATAAAGAGCGGCAGATTCTAAACAAGAGCAGTGAATACTTACAACAAAGACGTACTTTTCTAGATTTTAGTAAGGTATATAATGGAGGGAGCCTTAGATAGAGGAAACTCGTGGTGTAGGTTGTAAAAGAATATGTTGTCATCCTTGCTAAATTAATACGAAAGCAGATACGCGTGTGGGTATATAACTATAACTACTAGCAATTCCTATTTGATTCCCCACTATATAGTAGTAAAAAGAAAGACATTATATAGAAACTTAGCCAGAACCAGCCTTTCCTTTTCCTACTTCTTTTTTCTGAAAGCACGACTAGCTAGCATGTTCCAATGAATATATTTCGCAGCTTTTCCGCTATGGTATGCAACAAGTCTCTTTCTTTGTTTGTATTCTCTTTCCTCTAAGCATTATCATTATATTGATTCATTATACCCGGTAAACCACCCTGTATCCTATAATTTTATTGTTGAAAAGTAAATTAAAGTTAAGAGTGTTTCCAAAAGAGAAAGGGAGTGAATCGCCCTTTTCTTTTTTTTGGTATAAATTTGTCTTTGTTTTTGTTTGACTACTACAATTCTTAAAGAAGTACCTTTTTTTCTTTCTATTTCATTACAGTTAGAGATTAAAGTATGCACATTAGTATTAGTAAGGAATTGGAATAAATCGATAAGTAATCCAAATTACCTTTTGTATCATAGACCCATTCGTTCTTTTTTTAGAATCTTTTCTTATAGAGAATTTAGTTTAGGAATAATAATCTATCATTTTTTGTATTTTGGTTTTTTCTTCTTATGAGGCGGTTGGTGGTTTTTATAACGATATTGTAAAGGAACTTTGCTTTTTTTTTTTAGAATATCTAAAGTAGGTCCAACGCCACTTCTTTCTCTCAGTAAAGTAATAGGAGTATACGAAATTAATAGAGTACCTTCAGATTCAGTTCAGGGGTTAGGTTATCCTTATTAAATAAATTATCTACCATTCACCCAATAACTATTCGTAAAACAACTCCTTACTTGGGATATATAGAGTCATGTACTAGAGGTAGTAAGAACAATTCAAGGTGATTGGTTAACTAACGCTTTCATATCTAAAGATCTTATGAACTTTGGTGTGGATCCAGATGGGCTCAGTTTGTATATTGATCGAATTTTGCTTATAGCTTATAAGAGTGATAGATTTTATGTAGGTTGGAAATCCTTGTGTCAAGAACTGATACGTTATTTGCGGTGATATGACTCTAAAAATGCGCGAACTAGGACTACTCTAATACTTTTTTACTTAATAATTAATAAAAAAACGGTATCACTTCACACGACTTCCTCTTATCGAAAGTTTTTTAGTAATAAGCTATCCAACAATTTACGTTGTTTAGCTGCGCAATTTCATTTATTATGGATTTCTTTGCTTTAACCACACAGTTTCCGCTCCTATCCTTTTTTTTACAGCCCAAGTAAATTGTATGAAAATGTATGTCTACCCTTTGGATCCTTTGTTTCTTCTTCTCCTTCATCAAGGTACTTTGTTAGAATGAGATGTTGTTCCATGTGTTTTGTAAAGAAAGAAAGTTGAGTATATATGAGAGGCGAATATCTGATAGGTTCCAAATATATGGATTACATGTTGTGTGTTGTATAAAACGAAGTAAATTATTAAGTATAGACTATTTATTCTACCACAAGTTACTATTCATCTTAGATCTCATAAATACAAAAGTTAGATTTGTCATAGGTCATAGATAGTATACTCATTAAAGACAATGGGAAGAAGAAAAAGACTGACACCTATTTTTTTATTTTTACCTCGGCAGTCCTTGGTTCTTAATAACGGATTCTAAAAGAAGAACTTTGCTGCATTTAAGGTGCCACGACAAGAATCGAACTATACGCGAAGGATAACAATTTACGCCAGCAATGTGATAAACCAGGTATTTTTTCCAAAGGAAGAAGGAAGGAGGACTCTACTACTTATCATTTTGGATAATTGCCTACACTACAGAAAAGAATTTTTTTTTGTTTCAAGTCAAATACTGACTGACGAACGAAGTATCTTTGCTAAGTAAAAGTAACTCCAGTTAGATACATAAATATAACGTACTCTGGCAAAATTTACTGACAACAAGGCCCATCCTTTTTATTACACAAGTTTATTTGAATCTCTCATGTGTGTGACAACACAAATTAAGTATGTTGTCGTTACCTAGTAGTAGCATACCTTTGAATTATTCCTAGCACGGAAGTTGTTTTTCCTTTCACAGATGGACCTAATTATTAGATAGAAACATTTTCTTTATCTTTGATTTATAAATAATATAAATCAAAGGTATAAGGAGTAAGTATATAGAAGGCTTTTCTGTAATTCGTGGTACCTAAAAATTAGATTTATGTATCCCTCTTATGTATATAACTTATGTATAATTTTATTTCCCTTTAAATATGTTCACAGCAATTATAATACTTCCCGACTTTTTCGAACTATTCCCATTCACTTTCTCAGTAACTACTAGTAAGTAGTGGGTTGTGTTAGTAGCATATTTCACTTCTTCTTGTGGGTAAATGACCTCTTCCCCTGAGTGCCTTTATTTATTTATTGAGCATTGAGTTAAAATTGCTTTTTGATTAATTTGATTAAATAATCCGGAAATCATCTTATTGTAAAAACCCAAGTAAAATAACTTTTAAGGTCAGTTTTTCTTCCTTTGTTTGTTACCGCTACTACTAACACTACTAAAATATGAAATAGAAATAGGTTTGAAACAAATTTTATCATTGATTGCTGTAAGGTATGGTATGTCAAATAAGTGCTCGTCTTTTAAAAACTCTAATATTAATTAATTAGTCGCAAGAAGATATAATCTAGGTTTTAAAATAAAGAAACAGGATTTATAAGATAAGAATGATATTTGGAATGCATATGGAGAGTAGACTTTGGGGTTCAATTATTTCTATAATTTCTAAATTACATACATTTTAGAATTAGTTAGAATTAGACAAGCGTATGTATCATCCTAACATTGAAAAAGGACATTAGATTTAGCGAAAGAAAATGATTGGTTTGGTGCTCCAACAATCACGTATATAGAGATTGAGTAATATTTTATCTTTTGTATTTGTTTCGAGTTGAGGCTAGCCTATTTTCTTGGTTTAGAAGGATTGTTTGTTAGTAAGATTGATAGGACCCTTCTTTTTATTTAGGGTGTATAGCTCAGTTGGCAGAGCAATCGACTTTTAATTGATTGGCCGTTGGTTCAAATCCTACTACACCCAGAGTCGAAGGAAACAAATAAAAACTTTTCGGTATACCGCTCTACACAAAAGAGTACACACGTAGAAAATAGAGTCCTTGCATGTCCGAATTCTCTCCTATTTTCCTCTATTTAGTGATTAGTCTGCTATTATCTTTGGTACTACTGGGTCTTCCCTTCCTTTTCTCCTCCACTAGCTCTACTTATCCTGAGAAGTTGTCGGCTTATGAGTGTGGTTTTGATCCTTTCGGCGATGCTAGAAGTCGATTCGATATCCGCTTTTATCTTGTTGCTATTCTGTTTATTATTTTTGATCTCGAGGTCACTTTCTTTTTTCCTTGGGCAGTCTCTTTGAACAAGATAGATCTATTCGGGTTCTGGTCTATGATGGTCTTTCTATGGATTCTAACGATTGGCTTTGTATACGAATGGAGGCGTGGTGCTCTAGACTGGGAATAGGTACTAATTTCCAGGCAATCAAAAAGAACAAGATGCAGTTCATTATCTCAGATGCCTTTGTACTAGTAAAAAGGACAATAGTCTTTTGTATTTCTTCTCTTTTTTTTCCCTTTCTTTTTTCTTCCCAATAACATGGTGTTCCTACTAACGAGAGGGGTCCTTCTTTCTTTACTATGATATGATTAGGCTTTACTATGATATGATTAGGTTGTAAAAATATTATTTATTCTGAAATGCTGCTACTGTTATTACTTATTTTATTACACTTATTACTTTACTACTGCGAAAAATGTTTTCCTCTTCTTAATAGGTGGCTTCGAAACTCCAACCTTACTCTCCTTTACGCCTATTTGCTTTATTGAGGAACTGTCATATTTTCTTTACTAGACTTACTCTATTTAATTATTTATATTTGCAAAATAACTTTTGACGCCTCGAAAATGTTTCTTACTGACTTTATTACTAGGTTATGGTTATTATCGTGCCCTGCCTTGGTCTTGATAAATAATCTGTTTCGCTTTCACGCGGAGATATGAAAATGAAAAATAGGGGACTAACAGTTGGGTTTAGCCTAATCTAAAACGCTCAGGTAATTCTTCTCCATCCAGTACAAGGTAATAAATAATAATAACTTTCTTTGTTGGGTAGACGCTGTTCCCTATTACTTTTCTAATAGAGCTACGTAACTGTAGAGTGATAATAGATCTTCTCACAAAACTTTATTCCAACAAAATCTAGACCTTATCCTTCACGTCGCCTCAAAAATACGTTATTTAAGAAATTTGGCTGATGTTTTCTTTTTAGTTAGGATCATCCTATCGGTTTTTAGAATTTAGAACTAAATAAAAATAAACTAAAAAAAAGAAGGGTGGGATATTGAATTCTTCTGGTAATTTCTTCTCTTCCCCTATACCCCAGCAAAGACTTAGTAATAAGAGTGAATCTAAACCAACACGAGTTCTAAATTCTACTAACAACTCATTTCTTTTGCAATATTTGTAATACTAGAATCATGAAAGAAAGCTCCTCTACGTTTAATCCTTTTTTTTTTTTTCTCCTTTTCCCTTTTTTGGTTAGACTTATCCTATTTAAATAAAGGCGCAAAGTCAAGAATATCGTGCGCACATTATCCGTCAACCCAGGTGTTTCTTACTTTTTTATTACTTTGTTGTCGCGTCAAAACGTTACGTAAAGTAAAGGAAAAAGAGGCGAATAAATATGGAGGAATGTAAAAAAGTGTAAAAGAAAGGGAGTTTTAATAGTTTAATAGCATGTAACACACACAATCTACTCTAAAAAGTAAAGATAGAATTGTGCGTAACGTAATAAGAATAGAAAAACTTTGTTTATGATTCTTTTTGATGCGGTGGGTTATCTATTATAAGACTTCCTTAGTAACTAAAAATAAATACGTAAAACAGAATATTAAGCTGTTTGAGGGCATTAATTAATACAAAGAATAAATACCATCTATATCCCCTATTTATTCTAGGCTGAAGCAATTTATACATTCTTTATACATTCAGCTGAGAAATAAAATACCAATATTACACTCTTCTTTATATTGATTTTTAATATTTTTATATTATCTCTAGAATCTATATTCTATATATAATAGGAATAGGATTATCCAGTAGCCAGCCAGTAAGACGTATATTTCACTTATGATTTGCTTGTATTCTCCGTATTAAACTCTTGTTGTCGAAGAATTAACAACTTTCGTGGCGAACATTACTAAAAACTGAAATGAAATATGTCCCATGTTAACAACTATTAGAACTCCTAGAGAGTGATTTATCCAAGAAATGTAGTATAAGTAGCCCTTATCTTTGACACCCATCTGCTTCTTACTCGTTTTGCTGGTTGGTGGTGCATATTTTGTAGATTGCCTCAAGGTATAAATACGAAACACTGTATTCAAAATTGGTAATAATCCATCCATCCGACCAGTAGCGCAAATCTGTATGTAAGATTAAGAAAAAGGGAGAGATATTAATACAATTAAAATGTGGTAAAAATTACATTACATAGGAAAAGGAAGAGAAAGCACAGCACAATTCTATTGATTCATTATTCATGCCAAAAATGTGGGTAAGGTTTTAAAGATTTCTATTTATACTCCCAGTAAGATAGAATTTAGAATAGCAAAATCTACTATCCATACCTAAGGAAGTTTGTGAGAAAAATCCTTCTATTTATTCCGTAGTAACATAAACCACAAAATTAGGAACTTCTGAGTTAGCGAACACTTGGAGTAGAACCGTCAGAAGAAAGGAAAAATAATTACGTATCGTATATAAAGTCGATGAATATTTCCAAAGATACGCACATTTAAGAATATGTCTTTACTACTTACTATACATACCTTTATGCTGTATTGGTCATAGAAATCAAGAAGAGGACAAGACCTACTTAACTCAGTGGTTAGAGTATTGCTCTCATAAGGCAGAAGTCATCAGTTCAATTCTGATAGTAGGTAGTAGA
>JAYMSS010000111.1:0-10968 GCA_036897785.1 Plantago rugelii | reverse complement strand
CCCTAACTAGAAATTGGTCAATTGAAGTGCAAAACCTCAACATACCTTCAAATTAGCAGGTCGCCGGAGCTCAGCAGGCAATTCCGACCGGAATCGGCCCGGAAAATGGCCGGTTAGACTGAAGAATGCCGGAGTTGCGAAATTGGTGGAGGGGAGGCAGTGTGTAACGAAAAGAAAGAAAATGGCGTGGTGTGCTGGTTTCTTTCTTCTATTAGGTTTTAGTGGGTTTTAAGTGGGGGTAAATGACATATTTACCCCATCTTTACTGTAGCGGGCGCAATCTCGTGCTATTTCCGCGATCCCGGAAATCTGATCGCGCCCGAGAAAGTCTGGGAAGCTATGCTTCCCGATATCTACAGGTCTATCCCAGTAGACCTGCAAAACGCAACGCGATTCCGGGAACAACACTGAATAAACCTATGAGGAAAGTTAAATTAATTTTCAAAAATTTCAACAAATACAAAAAAGAACAATGAACAACAACAGAGATCATGTTACTCGAATAAATAGATCTATGGCTAGTTTTATAGATTCAAAATTAACAGGCAAAAAAAAAAATCTCTCATAATCCAATCAATCGATAATCCGAGCAGATCAGGTGGATCGAATCGAATTCAAAAACTAAAACTGGAAACTAGAGCAATCTAATTGAACAAGACTAACATCGATAAATAGATCTAAAGCTAGTTTCACAGATTCAAAACCTATACGAATAAACAGAAAAATTAGTCAAAAAGTTGTGCCCTAATACAATCAACGAGCAATAGAACGAGAAGAAATCGGGTTTCAGATGAGAGACTTACCGGAATCGAATCGAATCGCAAGAGCTGAGATTTGCAAGCCTAATCGAATGTAAACAAAATGAAAATTTAAGTAGTGACACGAGAGACACGATTCGATCCAATTACAATATTACACGTCGCTTAAATAAAAACATGGGTGTATGTGGTCCGGTACCATCAAATTCTTGCCCAGAGAAATCACATTAGTTAAGCCTCGACTGATCGACTCGGCTCGTTTGATGAAGTGTTACAGGACCCGAACTTAAATTGATGCTTCTTTTATCATATCGAGCGGAGTAGGCTCGCCTTTTTTATACTCGATTTGGCTCAAATAGGCTCGATTACATATTTTTATTTTTAATATTTATATGCATGTTTCGGTAACGAACTCGAATTCGACCGAATCATCAGTGAGCTTGAGGCTACTTATCGTGATTTGAGGCAAAACAACTTGTTTTGCCAACGTGCCGAGCCGAACCGAGCATGATACCAGTTTGAACCTAGAGATACTCAACTGAACTTGTGAAACCACAACTCTTATTTTATACACCCTATTCCCATTGAAAAGTTTATAACTCAATTTTAAGCTACTTTACAAACTTTATAATTCATATATTAAAGTTTTTATCATAGTAGTACTTACTTATTCTTCTACTTCCTAATCAACACTTCTTCACTTTTTATTCTTCAAAAAAGGAAAACTATTTTTTTTCTTCTCAAGTTTCATTAATTATCTCAAACAAATTGTTAATGAAACGAAAAGTGAACTTCATGAGTGCATAGAATCGAACTCGAAGATCATATATATGTCTAACTCTATGGACTTGTGGTAACTGAACCTAGTCGATTGAACTAGATCTCATTAACATACTAGTACACTTAGATTTCAACCCTTCCAATGTTATCTTCCCACTTTCTACATCAACATGTTCTATGGTGAAGTCATTTCTTTGAAAGTTTGAAGCGCTATAAAGAGAGAAAAACAAGGGAGTTGGAAATCCAAAGATGTAGAGATAAAAGTATAAAACGCTTGTTTGTTAGCCAATCTCAATTGTATTACAAAATCTCAAAGTTGAGTGACAATATAACATCCAAAGTGAAAGTGCCTTTGCCCGAGTCTCAGCTCAATCTCATAGGATGATTTCTTCCTCTACACTTACATTAAGGGTCTTGTTTGGAAGAACAATGCAGTTTCTTACAACCACCTCGTCTTCAACGGCCACCGCTTCTCCTGTATTATCAATAACAGCGGATGATGGTTAATCCTCTTTACTGGCTAAAACCGAAAAAAGAACCAGTGTGTGATAAGAACAAAAGGGGAAATTGGTACTCACCTAAGATAGTAATCCCAAGCTTTGAAGTGTGGTCTCCATCAGCCTGAACAAATGACGCAACAGATTATGCATACAATATTGTGCTTGAAGCGTCACTCACACAACTTGTTTTCTATTTTAAGGAGAAGTTGCTACGTTTGCAGTAACATGTTTTTAGCTCTTTTTCATTTGAATTAAGCTGCCATAAGCTCCGTTTTCAAGTTTGTCCGAGCCAGCTTTTGATTACTTGTATATTTTCCTCTCTACAATGTTGGACTCTTTTCAAACACTTCTTCAGCATATTTTTCTACTTCTAACCAGTTTTTGCGAACAGTCACCATTCCTCATACAAGTAGGCAATTATTTTCCAAGTGCATAGAAATGAGATACTTCTAAACCAGCAACTACGTCACAGAACATATACAGAGTATATTATAGGGCTTTAATGATAATAAGGAAATAGCATGTATGCCTGATTAAAAAAAACTTTTTGCCTAATTGGATTTCTACCTGGACCCTGGACCATCTTCCGAGAGATGACCTCCACCCGACAATAGCATAGGTGACAAAAGCATTTTCCTGAAAAAACGAGAATAATGCTCCATATATAAGATAGCACATCATATTAGTTAAACTTAAACTTCTGGTTTATTAACGCACCTCGATTTCTACATCATCTAGCACTATGCAATTCGTAAGCCTTGCACCAGCAGCTATGCGAACATTTGCAGACACAGAGACATTCGGTCCAATCTGTGTTATCATGAAGTAGCAAACCTTAAGGTAACGTCAAACATTTGCATAAGGCTGACGGATTCTCAGTGCTAACTTGTCTAAACTACCTTTGCAGTTGGGTGTACTTTTGCTGATGGATGAATATAGACATCTCCAACTATTTTCGCGCTACTTTTGCCATCTCCACTGGCCAGAAGGTGTGGAGACGTAAACCGAAATACGCCAAGATATATATCAGAACATATAATAGACATTCTGAAAAGTATAATGCATGTCAGTCAGTATCCTTGGTTTTTATAAATCAAGAAAGATGGGGTCAAATGAGAAGTATCCTCCTACCCAGGGGTTTTGATTTGCTGCCAGAAGTCATTGGTCTCATATGCGTATAATTCCTTCTTTCCAGCTAAAGGTGACAAGATGTCTTCATCTAACCTAACAAAACCTGTAGGAATAGACCTAGAAGAAAACTTAATCAACACGGTGAAAAAATTGTATGACAAAAATTTCATTATTAAATATACACAAACAAACAAGCAAATTAGACTGTACCTTTTCATTAACTGGTAGGCCTCAAAGGTAGATGCATGGCCTACATCAGCTGCAATCGACATATCAGAACTGAAATGTTAATATGGCTACATAAAGGCGCATGCATAAGAAATTATGAATCAGAAATTGAGCAGAATTACCTCTGTCTCCCTTCCGATGATATACCTCCTCGATGATGCTAAAGATTTTTGGAGTAAAGACATATATACCACAGTTAATCACGTTATTTACCTGTCATTTAGTAATATAAGTTATGAGAGGAATAACTAAAAAACCATGAAGTATATGTAGCATTTATGCTTTTCCAAATGTGATTACATACGAAAGTCGTAGGTTTTTCGATGTAATGCAAGAGTTCCTTAGTATCTGGATCAGCGGCCAATTCACCATATTGGTTGGCTGTCTCAGCGGAAACCTACACGAAATTTGTGGAGGGCAACACAGAGAGGAAGATTATCAATATAATCTCATATAGAAAACAATGAATTACAATAAGAGAACTATGTGAATCTCTGGCAAGAACAGAACTTACTTTAGTGACCAGCAACGTGCCCATCCCCCCATATGTTTTATGGGCCTCTGGAATGACAAGAAAAAAACATTAAGTCACGCATGTATCAACAAGAAGAAAACATCCGAAAGGTATGGAAGGAAAATACTTTTGGGGCAGATGATTAGGGAGTCGATTACCTAGCATGCTTTGCAGTGAAAAATTACAGCAGACATCATAATTCAGCAGAAAAATATGAGACTGCACAAACCAAAAACAGACATTTTCATTCAGAATAATAAAAGAGAAACGAATAGACTTGCTGTAAAGCTAATCCGTACCTGAATAGTATAATGTACTTATTTAATTAACAAGCAGATAAACCAGAACGCTAAATAGTGAACGGTCAGAAGAAGATGATTAGTATCAGTGTACATACAGGGGACTCCTCCATGATTCGATCTCTAAAGTAATAAAGGCCACCTGCCGAACCATGTGGTTTGTCTTCTTTCAAGTACCTAAAGACAGACTTCATTCAGAAAAACAAAGAGACTATACAAACAACACTTCGTACATGTAACAGCTGAAAGAAAGTACAGTTACCTCACAGGAACTTTGAGATCGTTGGAAATCGAAGAAACATACATTGCAAATTCCTTTTCCTCGTAAAGACCGATTAGAAAGATTTGGGCAAGGTTTGGTATCTGCATACAACCACCAACTATCAACACGCTGTCAACTTCAATGAAGTACTAACATTTACAGACACGAGATAATACGACACAGTAAAACTAATGAAAAGATCACATCCATCATTAACAGCTAACAAAGGCTATCTACATACAGCTAGCAAATATCAGCTCTTTGCCAATCTTAATGAAGTAACATCTAAAGATCATACATTCAATACTAAATGTACAAGTTTCTTAATTTCAAAATGATCAAATGAAACAGTGCACTAACAACACAAAGCTTATGAAATTCTCACACAAATAGATACAATCCCTTTCCTTGCAGATACCGTTTAGAACGACTTGGGCCATGCTGAGTATCTGAATAGAACTAAAAACTACAAACTTTCAGCAATCTTAATGAAGCAACATCTAAACCAACAAGAGATCACATAACACACCAACATTGTTGTAAAGATCAAACCTTCAACACTAACACCTACCATAAAGTTTCTAATTAGCTAAAACACAATAAATCGAAGAAAAGAGGCTTCTACATACTTACTGAAGCACATCTCAGACAAGAAGCAGCTCAAATGATATAAAGGTCACACCTTTAACACCACCATCTCAAGTTTCTAATTCCAAAGTGATCAACTAGACTATATATGAGCAAATTTACAAATAGAATCACATAAAAACATACCCTTTTGCAAGCAGAAATATGGTGATAGATCATAGGCTGACCAGCAAGAGGAAATAGAGGCTCCGGAGTATGAAAAGAAAGCGGCCTAAATCGAGTTCCTAAACAGAAGACAAAATTGGATTGTTAAGTAAAAAAAAAGATTGAAGAATGAAATTGTATTGAGCATATTGGGAAATTCGAACCTCTAGAGGACTGCCGACCAAGATAACAGCGACCACCTTCTCCTGAGAGATCGCCATTGTTTCCAGTCCAAGAGTTGAGCTGAATCACTGATTAAACCCTAAAGATCCAAGATTTAGTACACAGGCAGTAAAGTATCACCTTTTGAATTCCCGATCGTCTGTCTTGTGCGTATACTACAAGATTTCTGGAATAACTTCAACAATCTTTAACAAGTAGAACTCAAACAGTTATGTCATTTGAGTCAAATGCAAGTAGAACTCAATTTTGTCCTTGCTTACCTAACTAGTTGGGTCGGATTAAAATTTACAGTATGCATTTTTCTTCCTCGTAAATATCAAATATTACGATGATATTAAGTCAAATCAACTAATATATCATCACTCGATTTTTCATCAATTACAATTGCATCAACGATTACAACTGCAATACAATAGAACACAATCCGCATTTGACGGGAACAAGATGCCTTTTTCTAATAATTTATTCATGCCGACTCAACTTCATTTTGGATCGGACACAACTTTTAAGATAATTTAAATAAAGTATGAAAAATAACGAATAAAATAGTACTATATATAAAGGATGGAAAAAATATGAATAAAGTAGGAGGGAGATCTTTAATTTAAGGAATGAAAAGTTGAATTTCGAACGGATTAAAATGAAAAATGAAAAGTTGATTCGGATCGGAGGAAGAAGGGGTATTTATGATTTTTTTTAAGACGTTTTTATATTTGGTACCGAGTTCAAGTTTGCATTCAATATAGATCACTCAAATTGGAGCTTTACTTTAGAGTCCTATGTTTTAAAAACAGGATCAGGCCGGACCGGTCAGACCATGAAACCGGTGTTGGCGGTCGGATAAGCACCAAAAAACCGTCATAAAGCCGTCCCTACTAAAACCGTTCAAGCCGGGCAAAAACCGGTGGAAACCGGTGAACCGCAATCTATTCATCTTCTTCTTCTCCTCCTGGTTTGTTTTCCTTAGATCATGGACATTGCTTTCTTCTTTTCTTCTAATTGATATGAACTCCATGCCTGGATCACCTCATTTTTACCATAACAAGTTCGATTCACTAGCTACCAATTCATAAGCTTTAAAATTGTTGCCTTTTTGGTGACTTAATATATGTAAGATAGTTGATGAGGATTGAGGATGCAGATGAGGAGGATTAATTGAGAAAAATGGGCGTCGAGGTGTTGTGTAAACTCTAAGGAAAGAAGGGAAAGCGGCGGCTGTGTGAAAGTGGGAATGTTAAACTACTTCCTACTTTTATTCCTTCTAGGTTAACATGTTTTTCTTTTTAAATAAGTTATTTTAATATTTAATAGTATAAATAACAAAATGATACTCCTTTATCCTACTATATGATATAGAGTTGGAAGCATAGTTTTAAATGAAAAATGAATATATAAAATAAAAATCACAAAGTATCATGAGAGACGGTCTCTAAATAACTTATCTAGAGACGACCTAGTTTATCAATAAAATCATCCATATTATTAATCAAAATGTCTATATTATTAATGAAACAAATCTTGTTGTAATAGGAAAAAACACCAATGTTGAGAATATAGGTGTTTTGATTAATAACATGGATGATTTTCTTGACTATATAGGTCCATCCCTAGATAAAATTATATAGAGACGTACTCAGAAAAAATGTTGTAAAAACATCTAGATTTGGGCGAATTACATAAGGTAACCCTTAAATTCGAGCCAATTACAGATTCAACACCCGATCTCAAACAATTTTTGGGAAATTCATATTCGTTATTAAACGTTTTCCCATGATTCTGGATAAAGTTAATTCTGGATAAGATCAGAACCCCTTCAACCGCCAAACTACCGCAAAACTGCTTCGATTTTGTACGTTTACATATTGTATGATTCGGTCTCCAGAACAGACACACGAAACTCTTACATCCTCTCTACTTTCTGATCGAAATTCATATAGCCTGAATTAGATTGCCTTCTTGGATTATCCCCGCAAGGAATTCGTGTAACCCAGGCTGTAAATTGGGTCGAATTATCTTGTTTGGAAAGTGACTACACGATGCAAAGAAGTTTTCCAGGATTATCACCACCCAAAATTCCCCAACAAATACTTGAACAAATCACAAGGTTATATACTTATATAGCAATAATTACCCCAACACTTTCGAGAATATTAACAATATCATACATCCTTCTCCTCTCAACACCTGGAGACAAATAGTCAATGTAAAAATGCCGAAATCGATCAATCAACCAATCTCAGTCTTCCAACCTAATTTTTTTCGGAAACTAGCTAAGATGATAATGATACAATGATACCTAATTGAAGAGCAGCAGTGTCCAATTCGACAGTTTTGACTCCGGAACATTCGTACAGCTTTATGAATCTGCAAAAAGAAAAAAACAAACTTACAATCCAGTGGCATGTAGAGAAGCAAATCATCAGGAAGAGTGGAAATTGGATTGTATTGCTTACCTTGAGCAGAGGAGGCCGAGAGATTTCTCTTTGCGGCAGTAGAGAGGGTCTTTCGTTGTCGAAGCCGACATGCCGAAAATGAATCCTGATGAAAATGCAGATGAAGAAATGGATAGAGATAGATGCCTTTTGGGGAGAAGACTCAGATGAGAAGCGGCGAAAATTTTGAATTCAGAATCGAGCGCGGGTCAACTGAGTTTGTACCTTGTGCATTTCCTATGATACACTTTAGTTCTGAGTTGCAACCTTTATTAGTGGTGTACTTTACAATTTACCGAAAATATAAATGTGGCATTTGTATTGAGTGTCGACACCGATATAAATAAAATAAAGTATGTGATTATTTATTTTGTTATGGATAAATGGAGTATTTGTTTACTTTTCACTTTCACTATATTTAATGTGTTTATTCATTTTGAAAAAAATAATAGTCCCTCCGTACTAAGAAACTAGTTTGTTCCCGTTTAATTAAGTGACATGGATGGTTAATATACAAAAGATGGGACAGAAGATCCTGTGAGTTGTGAATGAGTGCACTATCATGAATTGAAAACTTGGATTAAGTTCATTATCCAATTGCCTCTCAAATCTCCATGACTCCATAGTAAAAAGTGTAGGTTAAGCGTATGAGGTTTTGAAGATCATCCGAATGAGTGCACCATCATGAATTGAAAACTTGGTGTAAGTTCATTATCCAATTGCCTCTCAAATCTCCATGACTCAATGGCAAAAAGTGTAGGTTAAGAAGCATTTGAGGTTTTGAAGATCCTGCGAATGAGTGCACTATCATGAATTGAAAACTTGGTCTAAGTTCATTATCCAATCGCCTCTCAAATCTCCATGCCTCAATGATAAAAAAATGTAGGTTAAGCGTCGGAGGTTTTGTTATTTAACTTTTCTTGATAAATTGAATTAGAACGTGCTTATGCGTATCACACTATAATAGGTTACAAGCCCTAGAGACGGAGTTACATTATAGCAGTTGGACCCACAAATTACATAGTGAGGGATTCTATCAGTGGTAGCAACTCTAGGATCAATAAAAGGGTGATAAACTAAGATTTTGTAACCTAATAAGTGATGCCTGACAAGTTATCTTACAAGTCTATAACTGGAAATCTGAAACATTCAGATTCCCCATATGTACAATCCAAAACTTCCAAGCTTCAGATCAAAGTAGGTTAAGCTAGACAAGACAAGAACACCAAGATCAAGGAAATGACAACATTCTCAGATGGCAAAAACAAGACTTCACCAAAACGGCAGCAGTACCAATATTAATCCAATTCTGAACAGAGTATTTAACTATAATAAATTTAAGAACATGAAAGCTATAAAAATTCCTCCACAAAGAACGACACAGCATATTATCAAACAAAACAAGTCTCATTTTTCCTTTCACGAGCTGAAAAGAAACTGACTGAATCTATTCATCAATTGCGCTAACCTCCTGCCACTCGCCATCAACTGCTTCCTTCCAAAGTGACACGTTATTGTCCCCAGATGCCACGGCCAGCAAGTTTCCAGTAAGTGACCAAGAGACCCTCCAAACTGGAGTCTTAAAGTCCTTCAAAACTTTACCTACCCACTGATCACCTTCTTTGGCCACGGTCCAGATCACCACTGTACCGTCCTGGGAAGCACTTGCAATAGTGGATTTTGGAAGACCCAAGTTGGGAGCCCAGGATACGTCTCTCACCCAATCAGAATGCATTTGGAGGGCTGGGAAGCAGTCCATTTTCCAAGTACCATTGTATAGCTTCCATACTTTAACAGTGTTATCACATCCACCTGAAACAAGCTTTTGAACAGGTTCTGACACTCCGGATGCAACTAATGCACCTGGAGCCATAGAAGGAGCCCATGAAACTGAGGTTACACCTACAGGGTGAGCTTGATCAATTAGAGTAGTATCCCAGCTAACATCCGATTGAGCAGTGTAGACAGAAATACTCCCATCAGATGAAGCACAGGCCAAGCAGAGTCCCAACTCGTGAGGAGCCCACGCAATTGAATTAATAGACGATTTGTGGTCAAACAGTTGAAACTGGGTCCATTCGTTCTGATTACCTTCTTTCCAGAGGATCACTTTACCATCATAGGAACACGAAGCAAGTATTGAGCCAAACTTAGGGTGTGCCCAACTGACCTGCCACACCGGACCCTGGTGGCCAGTCAAGGTTGCAAGATGCTGAGAAGTAGAGTTGTTTCCAACGCCAATAATTTTAATAGTGGCATCAGACGACGCTGTTGCAACACGCTTTCCATAGTAATCCATGGTTACATCATGAACAACATCATTGTGACCAGTTTCAATCTTCTGTGCAGGCATCTTTCTCGTTCGTACTTATTATCCTAAATAAATCAATGTACCACTCAACCTCAAATTCCTGTATCAGTTTATCCAAACACACAAGAAAAATATCATTCCTCATCTATCCATTATTTAGCCAGTTAACCAAAATAGCAGTGATCACATGAAATTGCACTACACTACACGATTCAATCAGATAATCAATATAAAGAGACAGCTTCAAAATTGTACCTGTGTAGAGTCTAATTTGAGCTAAAATAGGTCCGGTTTTGGTTCGGAAACCAAAATCAGATTTTAATAATCTCTTGCAATAAACCCAGTGTTGTCAATACCGGATCGCGTCGCGTTGCGACCGACCTAAAAAAGTGGGATAGCGGGATCGCGCTACCGGGATACTGAATTTCTATATAAATAATATATCATATATTAACATAGACATATAAGCTTAATATAAACCCAGTTAATGAATATAAAGTCATAGATTACTCCATAAAGAGTCACAAACAAAGTCTAAAGACCAACCAAATCATAAAGACATAAACGAGAAGTCTTAAACCAAATCATAAACCATAATAAGTCTTAAACCAAATCATAAATGAGAAGTCTTGAACCAAATCATAAACCGTAAGTCTTAATCAGATTCAAGGTAAAACTCTTCTTCCTCTTCTTCACTTTCATCACTTTCGACAAACTCCCCCTCATCATCCATGTCCTCAATCATCACTTCTTTCCCCTTAGCACTAGCACTAGCACT
>JAYMSS010000110.1:0-10980 GCA_036897785.1 Plantago rugelii | reverse complement strand
TATAGGACTATGCCTATCTTAAAATTACCCAACTAAAATAGATAATCTAAAGTTCTTGCCCAATCTATCCTAGTTAGAGAATAAATTCTAGATTCTTTTTTTTTGTTGGGTAAAGATGCTATGTAAAGCAGTCTTTTGGGATCTACAGTACCTTATAATTAGGGAAGAGAGTTTTGCTTCTGATACTGAAGAAGATCAGAACATATTTGGGGATGGGTCTGTTGAAGTCGGCGAGACTAAGGAAAGGACTCTTTAGAAATAGCAAATGTAAGAAAGCACCTAATAGCGCAACAGCAATAATCCATGCACTTCTCTATGTCTTGTAGTGTAGTAAATTCCTAAAACACAAGTACAAGAATACAAACAAGAACCAAGTCTCTTTCTTATCCCATCTCCCATCCTTTCGCTCTCTTTACCTACCGCCATATAGAGAGAACTTGCCACCCTCTCTTTAATGTCCTTTCTTGTTGGGTTTTGGGTAGTTTCTCTTCTTTCCTTTGCCCTCTCTTCCTTTGTTGTTCTGTCATCTATCACAACTATAGCACCAAGTCGCAGGATTCATTACCAGAGAGCATAGTCTTTACTTGAAAGAAAGCATACTAGTAGGTGCTATCCTCTACCCAGAGGAGAAAACAACGATTAACCAATATCACTGGGAAGAGGGGACCCTACCTTTTTGGTTTTTGCCTAGCGAAACCCGTTAGAAATTGGGTGTTTTGCGTCCTTGTCTGATTTCTGAGAATTGGGAAATCTGTCTCTCTTCTTTCACACAAATCTAACTAAGAGTATAGATCGCTCTAACCGATGAAGGTATTCTCTATATGCTGATCTACCAGAATCAATTAGAATTTCTTTGATAAACAATACCGGTACCGGTATGGATAAATCCCACAAAAACGTGCTACAACTTAAGAATGAAACGGATAGACAAGAAAGAAGTAGACTTCCTTAGATTTCTAGACATTAGAACTCTTTTTTTTTTTTTTTACTTTTTCTATGATCTTTTTTGTTTCTGGTTAGTTAACAAGAATATCAATACTTGCCAACAGGGTATATAAAATAACCCAACCCAAACAAATATTTCTAATTACAACCAAGTCGTTAGTTAATATGAATAATTATAGAATATGGTATAAAATGGTTTCTAAGCAAGTATCCCTTTAATAGGGTTTATGAAATGTGCCTTTTAGTAGCTTAGCGCGGGCTTCCAAAAATTCCTTAAATTCTAGAACTCTAGCTCTTCTTCTTTCTTCTAAACAAGGGTATATTTATACTTTTTGGAGTAAAAATCTAGGTAATGGGTTAGTTTTGTCCTTGGTCATCATAGATAATATAAGATAGTAATCTATTTTCTTTTCCTTGTTTTCTTTCTGTACTTCTCTTTGTATATGTATTTGAATCTTGGGTATGGTATAAAGTGGTTTCTTCTTAATTTAGTAATTATTTAGTAATTTAGTAGATATGAGTTAATCTTGTATAGCGAGATAGCGAGTTTGACTTTAGTCATTCAGTAAACAACTCTTTTTCTTTTGGACATAGAATTAACACAGTCTCCAAACAAAGCAAGGAATGTAGCCCAACAACTATAATAACAATACCTAAATAAGGATCTTTTGCAGTTGTAATAATTTCTGTACTATACTTAATAAAACGTGTAAACCTAAGAGACAACGACTTATTTCTTATACTTATAATTTCTTAAATCCTTATAATCTAAGATGTATGACTTCTTCTCTTCTACTAAAGGACTCCAGATATTGGGTTACATATTCTATGTTCAATTAATCTTTGACTTCTGGCACATTACGCACTCACACTATAACTTTTCTAAAAATTTAGATACATGTGTTAAGTAAATTCACGATTCTTGCTTTCTGCCCTATCAACTATTGAATATTTGAAAACGGATCTCAATTTATTAGTGAAAAACAGAGAACAAGGTTTTGACCATACTGAGCAATCGATTTCCGAAAAATTCGACATGCTTATTAGCGAAATTTGATCGAGCTCATCTTGGCCCCGAGACGAAAAATCACGAAAAAGGACTCATTTTTGACTCAAAATGGAGAACTTTTGTAAGGGAGGACGAAAAGTCAATCAATACTCAGACATTTCCAATATTCGAAAAAGTAGTAAACTCGATTTTAGCTAATAAAATATCTCAAAAAACTCAAAAATTACATCTTGCTATGGTCAAAATGTATGTCTTGTTATTTTCCCGAGGTCATGAGAAATATGAAAAATTGTTACTCTATATATAGTAGTCAAATATAGTCAATTTCATTTCCCTTCATAGACAATTCTGAAAACCAGAAAAGTTCTTGCTCGTAAGGAGTCAAAGTAAAGAAAATAGATTTTCTTCATAGTGATTATCCCGAAATGTAAAAAGTTATTTATTAGTCTATTAAGTTAAGGGCCGATTGTATGTTTTTTCTATTCATAGGACTTCTATAATTAATAATATTCCTTCCTTAGGCTCTACTACCCCGGGTTAAGTAGTCCAGTTCTTATTTTATTGTATATTATAGAATATACGTCATTTATGATAGCTCGATCGGGGTTTTATCTTCCACAATCTAGATTCAATAATGAAAAAAAAAATGGATTGCTTTAGCTAAATACTTCAGAGGTATTCTATGCTAGTTACAAAAGAGATAAAATTCTATAATTGGAAGTAAAGAAACGTAATATATGTCTTATTTCCTGATAAGGGGTACAAAAAGAAAAGGATCTACATCATCATACTAATAAAAAGTGTTAAGCAATAGAGAACCGAACAACAGTTAGAATTTCTCAACTTATCCAGTTTCCTTATAAATAAGAAATCTTGCATGCAGTTATACATTTCCAGCAAATTATTGGGCACATAACTCCTTGTACCTGTCTCTGTGACTACTGACGTATAAAAGCTTCTGAATGAAAGGGGAACTACTAGTAGAAAATACCGCCAAAAGAAAGAAAGTAAGTATTGATACCCACCCATTTAATAAATAGGAAACGGAACAGTGCTCGGGGTTGGAAAAGAAGAGGATATGGCTTGTAGAAAGTCTTATTATATTGATTATATTGTCAGTATTAATATAGAATAATAGAATAGTAATATAAAAAAAAAGATTAGAATTTTCATGTAAAAGACACCTTGGTTACTCAAATATAAAGGACTCACTCTCATAAAATTTAGTAATTAGGATAAAACCAAAGTTAGGAGCTAGTAACGGATATGATGCGAATGACTTTCTATGACTGCACAAAAGCAAAGATAAAGCTAGAAAATAACGGTAGCAATAAAATAAAATAACGTAGCACAATAAAATCAATCGAATTCTATTCTATCCATTCTACTCAAAGACACAAGGAAATCCAGGGGATAACTCTCTATATACGAACCAGTCCTAAAGAACGTTTTCTTTCTCAAAATAGCAATAAGCCACTCTATCACAGTTGGAAAATAATAGAGAAATGTAATGTAGTAATAACTCTTTAGACTTTGTGAAATGCAAGGAGAAAATAGAAAAGAAGGTTAAAGGAGCACGTGCTATGAGACAAAGAAGGATTAAAATGCGAATACTCTGTAGATAAGGCAAAGCAGTAATAGAGAGAAAATAAAGAAATTTATGTAATCGTGTAAGAGGAGACACCTAATAAATTAAGAATCTATAGAAGACGCTAAAGATTTTGGTAGAACTAAACGAAGTATATAAAATCCATAACATACCCACCATCCTATTATTCTATTAATAAAATCTATTAATAAAAGACAAAGAAAGGCAAGAACGTCTTTAACACAAATAAGATTGATTCTCTATACCCAGCCAGCCTTAGTTACTACGGCGTATAGTCTATAGCTTTATTATATCTATATCTAGCTCGATGTTATTTACTTGGTCCTCTTTCTTATAGGAACTGCATTCTATATAGAACTACTATATATATATATATATAACATTAACAAAAAGTAATGCATTCTACAAACAAGGAAATATACAATAACACTAAGCAAGAAGCATATACCACAACAACCAATGGCATAGAACACATAGAAGGGAGATAGGCAAAGGGGAGCAGGAAGAGACAAATACTAAATGAATTATATAAATCTCTTTTATTTAAGAGAAAAGTGACAAGACTTTAAAATGAAAATGAAATTGGATCTATATTCAGAGATAAATGATACATGAAATAAGAAGAGGAATATTCAAGAGAGGTAATTCTTTGTTTCCTGATCGTAGAGGCAAGCTTCATAAAAACAAGACGGAAGGGTGCTGTCTCACATCTCTCCCAAAGAAGTTAGACTTTTTTTTATACATCATTGTATTTCTCTGTGTCTAAATTATGAAATTAAGGTAGAAGTACACCGCTATACTATACATACAAAATGAAACGAAAAATAGAATAACATTAGAAAAAGTTGGTAGTAGAATAGGATTGCTTCCGGAAAATTTCTATGCTATGACTTCCTTCAAACTGCGTAAATCAAGAGTGGAATGCATTTAGAGGACTAGTCATGAGTTAAATCCATATCGAAAAGGCTAGGCTGCTAGGAAGGAAACTGTATAAAAGAAATAGAATAGCAAAACTAAAGTAAACCCACGCCAAGTATAGAAGATCTAGAACCCATAGATAGGGAGAAATCGAGATAGAAAGAGAGAAATTGTGTAACCGAGATGATATAAAAATAATACCAAATTTATGTAAAATTCTTAATAAGAAGAACGTAATAAGGATAGTATGCTTGCTATAGAATTGAAACCTAGTATGAATAAGAGCATATTTAAAGCCCCGTCGTATGAATTATTTGGGTATTGAAATGAAGATCGATAAACGAAGGTTTTGATAGTTAAGCCTGAAATTTGCGGTATTTAGACATATTTCTATTCCTACGGCTTCACAGGTAATATATGATAGATTGAATAAACTTGTAATACTCGAATGAAATCCACTGAACATGGATCATATTTCTATTATTTATTTAGTATAACAATTTATGATAAATCGACAAGACTGACCCTATATTCTAACTAATAAACAAAAGTTGAAATACTTCATTCATCAGAGTGCCTAAACTAAATATTACAAAGAAATAAGTTCTTGGTCCCAAATACAAACTCGCGTGAAGTTCTGTCTGACTCTAACAAAGGCATTCTTTCGGAGTCTTTAGGCAAACCACAAATGACCCCACCATACGCTATAACTTACAACAGTCGGATCCTTGTCTCTGAAATACTCCAAAAAGAGTCAATTGAAATTCATCCGCGCTTCTTATCACTGGTATATCGCGGGTAGACCCTAAGAGTTTATACTAAAAAAACCTACATGTGTCATTTTTCTCGTCCCCACGTTTTCGAAACAACTGTATACATAGCATTTTAAGTTCTCTAGTTAATATCTATGATTTCTGTGATTGGATCTTCTCTCTCGGCTAAGTTAGAATAAAACAACATCATTTGAAAATAGAAAACCTACATTATTACACTAATTGCATCAACAAGGAAGTGGTGTTCAAAAAAGAATTGAGAGTCCTATGAAAATATAGAAATAGAAAAGTATACATATTATCAGTAAGTATAGAAACTGATGTAGGAGAAATACGTGAATTTCATTTTCATCTATGCGATATAACACAATATTGTTAGCAATGCGGAGTAAGTCCAACCTTTCAAAAATCTCAAATAAATCAACGACCTATAATATAAGGCTGGAAAAGATTTCCTTTCTATGATGTAGTGAAAGAAAAAAGAGTTAGATCACAATTATGTGCAGATATATAGTACAAAATCAAAGAGACAGAGACAAAGAAGTGGAAGACAAAGACAACAACCATACATATTTCTTCAACAACTCGTTATTTTATGTTATTTAGAAGAGCATCCCGATCTTATTACCTAACAAGGGTGTTTGCCCTACCGAGTCAGTTGTTTTTTATCTACAAGATTTCTCCTATATATAGAATTATAGGACTATGCCTATCTTAAAATTACCCAACTAAAATAGATAATCTAAAGTTCTTGCCCAAATCAAATAATGTATGGTTTGGCTACTACTGTTAATGAATTCAGGAAATGGTTGATTAGCTACAAATCTTTTCCCGCCTAGTTCTATAGTAATGACTCATATCTATCCTATTGCTTATTAAAATGAATTCTATTATTAAAAAAAGATGTAAACAACACTAATTTTGAGTGGAATAACGTAAGATAAGGTACTGTTGTGATAGAAGAAATTGAAATGCGGTATTTATAGAATAGTATCTCGTGTAGAATTGAGAAATAGTAGGTTTTGTCCTTTCTTTCGGACCTTTGATCAGCTCTTTATCCTCAATTATATGCTTAGTTGTTATCCAAAACACGATTTCATTTATTAATTGAATAGTTTAATACTATATATAGTGTTTCTGTTTCTCCAAAAGATCACGTTATTACCAAGAATAGAATATGCCGTTTTTGCTTTTTTCTATTTAGGTACTTAGACAGCCTACACCTAGCTTACAAAACTAATCTAATAAATAGCTTGGTTGCCTCTTTACACACACAAAGAAAAGGTCCAATTCGGATCTTCCCAGGCTTCTATCTATAAATATCTATAAAAGTAAACACTAAGATGCGTTATTAAGAATCACCGTATCTTTAGGAAACAAGGTATTTCTTTCGTTTGTATTCTTCCCTTTGTCCTTGATGAGTGTCTCTATTGAATTTAGAATTCCTCAACTTTACCCTGTACGTATGAGTTGTACGTAGACCGCAATATAGCTGATTTCTAGACTTTTTGTGTTTAGAGCTTGCCACCTTCTTCTTTTAATTACCATTTACCAGCATTTCTTTTTATTATTCTTCGAGATTATCTAGCTAGTGTGAGTTTCCAATTCTATGAGATGAATCCTATATTATGGCCAAACATACTTTATAACCTACTACATAGTGACCTTTTGATTGATTATTACATACCGTGGATAATAATGAATTTGAAGCAGTTATTATGAAAAATTCTTAGATGAGCTCTTAAAGAAAACTACTATTCCAGTAAATCCAGAAGTATGCTTTTAACCTTTTTTCTAAATGTGCGTGGTGTTTGCTCCTGCCTTCCTGAACAATATTGTTTGTAAAAAGATAGATCTATTTTACTTTTTGCACAATATTTGTCCGTCATCTTTGCATAGTGCGACTTTTACTTTTGATCTTCGCCTCTTAGTTAATTCTCCCATATCTTTCTATTAGAAGAATTCCCTTTACAAATAAGTAAACGTGTTGGGCTTAAATAAATTACATTTATCCTTATATCCATAATGAATTTGACAACAATTAGTCCATAGAATTTACTTTCATTTCCTCTCATATCTTCTAGGAGTATTATTGCACACCTGCCGAGGATTTCCTTTTCTAAGCTATAACTAACATGTCTAAATGGATTCTGCAAACAAGGCCACTTTAATGAAGATGAAATGAAATTACGTTATGTGATAAAACACCCCGCCGTGCTGTTAGAATATATTGTGAAGCCTGGTACGAATAAAGCAGAGGCTTAAGATCTTTTATGTTTTTATGGGTATTGTAAAGTTGTAAAGACTCTTGTCCTTAATAGACTTTAGCATTTTTGGCATATAGATACAATATAGAAAAAAGACTTCCAATCAATCAACCAATCGTTGTTGGGGTGGGAAGGTGAATAGAATAATAGGAGGCAGGACTTGGTATTAGGATTGTGATCTAGAAGCGAAATAAATATTTCTATGATCCTGCCATATTTTATAAGCCTATTTTATAGTAGAAAATCCAGAAATGGAAAAATTTTATTCTTTTTTATTGTATTCCGACATTGCTTCAGTTACTCTTCGCGAGTGACGTGTTTTGCTTGTAAGAAGGAAAGGCATGCCTTCTGTGATCACATCTTTATCTATCCTTTCCTTATGATGAATGATATGATTCGTAACAACTCTGATTCATACGCACGCTATTAAGTTAAGTGTTTCTTTGGTTTTTCTTTCTACTGTCTCTGCCAGTGTAACCCATAACGCATAGTAAATGTAAATAGTAGTAACTAGAATTATATAGCCAGAACCTTGCATTGACCTCTTAGAATAAAGTCCTTTTCTATAAGTAATGCTGTAGATTAGATGGTTGGTTGTAGTAGAACCTTTAATACCGCGGAAACGGGATAACACTTAGCTGTAAAATATTCTATTGAAGACAGATACATCCATAGCAAAAGCGCCGGTACAGATATTGATGACTTCTAATAGCTTACTTATCTTATGCGCGATTTGTATTATAAAAAGAAAAAAGTCTTGCTTGTAAAAGAAAAGGATTCTAGTTACTTTGACTTGCTGTTGTGTCATTTGAGAAATGAAATTTGTTAGTATTCGAATCTGAGGCATTTCGCTTTTATAGACCATTATACTTAAGAGACTGTACCCCCTTGTGTTATCGACGATGTCACCTTTTTTTTTGATTTCCTATACCTTATAACCCTTCTGAATTTTTTGTTCGATAATACCGATACGATAATAGTATATAACAAGTATTATAGAAAACCGAAGTCAAATATTCCATGTACTGTGCTTCTACTTACTAAAAAAGAAGGGCCTTGGACCATCGCCAAAGTGGAAAAAAATCTCCTCGTATCGTAAATCAATCGGAAGACGATCCGTGGAAAAAGCGAAAATAGTCTTATTAACTTAGAACCCGTATGAATAATGTGTACGAACATATATGAAGCAATACTGAGACTATACTTCTACTTATTACTTATATAGTAGTTGTGTTGTGGTTTGTACGAAATCGGAGACTTGCCTGCTCTTGTTTCCTACCTAAATTCTATTTTGACTTGTGGGTGAGAAAGCAAAGGACTGCCTGGAAGTAGATAAAAAACAACACTAAGAAAAGATTTCATACCGAACCAAATGAATTGACTAAATATGACTAAGTAAGACACAATCTATTTATGACAACAATTTCCATTTTACCATTGTTTCTTTCATTTTTGTTAGCAAGAATTGGTCAAAACACGACATGCACCTATTGACATTTAGCGGATCAAAAAGGAGAGTAGTCCGATATTTATTAAGGAGAAAATACACTATCTTTGGATATCAATTTCAGGCCCACAGGAGATAGAAAAGTTGTCAAGGGATTTCTGGGCGAGAAATGTAGTTGACTTAGTTCATGTACTCCCCAAGTAAACACATGTGCTTAATGAATCCATAATTACAGAAAAGAATTACGTATATAAAAACAAGTTTACTTACGTAGATTCGTTTAACCTAGCGCATACAATTAGTCATGTTGGTACTGTTCCTCTTTCGCTTACCTTTCTTCATCTGCCGCCTTGCTGGTTTTTTTTTGCTTGGAAAAAGAAATTCAAAGTTTGTGCTTTGGGAAAACAGATTTATGCGTTAAATCAATCCCGAAGACTCAAAAGAAATTGGATAAGGTGATAGAAAAACAAACAGATATAGATAAAATAGAAAATGTAGGTAAATTTGATGGATAAGCTTTTAGAAGCCGGGGAGAAAGATTGACTGATACAATCGCTATCTTCCTATCATCATGGAAAATCCAAAGATACACGATTCTTTTCATAAAACCTAATTAGAATTTATTTGATCCCTTGTTCGGAGGTTTACATAACCCAAACCAAAGGCGTGGTGGATGTCTTCAGAAGAGACAAGACTGGCTACATGTCTTATTACTACTCGCTTCTGTGAAGTGCAAATGAATATTCTAACTAACAATTCCTATTTTATACTATCTCTCATAAAATAAATGACCTCGTTACTACACGCGCAAACATAGGGTTAAATCATTTCTAAGTATTTACCATCTTTAACCAATGAATTAACCCAAGACAATTGTGAAATTCTATATTTCTGCTATCTTTCATGGAGTAATAATTTATTAGCAAAGAGAAAAGCAATCCAAGATAAAGACCGTGTGTTGACCTAAAGAAATCGATAACTAGACTAACTAAGGACAGAGCAAGGAAATATGTACGAAAGAAATGAGTTGCCAAGGACGAATGACTCTATCTTATATCGATGAATGGATCTCGCGAACTTCTTTCTATTACTCCCAAAAGAGTACAAGTACAAAAAAAAGAGATGTCATTGCTGTCTATATATAATAATCCTATCTAATTTGATAATTTGTTTAGCGCCAGTAGATTCTAATTTTTTGGATAGTATTTATTGTTTAAAGTACGTCGTATTTCTTTCTGCTGAGAGAGATGATTGTCTTCATTTTAGCTCTATCTATTCACGTTAGGTCTGTACTCCTGTACAAATCATACCATCACTTCTTAGGGTATTCATAGAAACAAAGAAAGAGAGGAAAGCGCGGCATATTCTAAAAACAACTGGAACAACTGGTTAGTAATTCATATTCATTCTAATTCTTTAAATAGAACCCCAATTATTAATCGATCTAAAAGTGGGAAGTGCCTCTTTAACTTCCTTTTTTGATTAGGGAATCAAAGGAGAAAAAGGTGAGAATCACCCCCAAGTCTTGACTATTCCATTAGCAGGGTATCAACAGAAATTACGAGAAAGTGGTCTGCATTGCATATTGCATATAAAGTAAATGAATTCATTGTGATCCACCTTGTGATGATAAACTAGGAAGGGTAGAAAAAGCAGGCGTATTCTAAAGTTCTATATGGTCGTGCCTATGTCCTTACAATACAAGCATAAATCCTTAGTTGAGATAGAAAAAGTTTTAACCTTTTTTCTAAATGGATTTGTCCGCTGTGCATGCTTCCCTTTTGGTCCTTTATTTTCTAATAAACAGTTTTATACGAATCTTGTTTTGCCTTCTACTTCCTACCTATATCTACCTATAAAAACACTAGAGCAGACTGTGACAGCATGGACGAACACACAAAACCCGGTACATTGCATGCAGGTCAGCTGTACCCAAAAAGATCCCGAAAAGACCTCTGATGCATTATCTCCCTTGCAAGTGCGGGCCACTACCATTACATGCGTCCAAGCTA
>JAYMSS010000109.1:0-11143 GCA_036897785.1 Plantago rugelii | reverse complement strand
AGAATTTTTTGCCACAGTATCCGGAACCCAGAGTCGAGGACAAGATTAAAAGAATATTGGATATCAGATGCCCATAGTATCATAACTGCTCATATTTCTGTAAGAAAGATTCTACAGCTAACAAACCAAAACCTGTAAGCGGAAAAAATGCTTGCGAAAGACTCCAGCTTGCAAAGTTAACAAATTTCAAACCTTGTGTAAGCACTGTAGTGACTCAAAGAATGAAAAAGAACAACAGAACAGACAAGCCATAACAGCAAATGCCAACTGCAAAAATTTATAACACTATGCTTCACAAGAAACAGAAGATTTAATAAACCAGGTGTAATATTCATTACTAATATAGAAAAAGTAGTTCAAACATTACATGACAAAGTATTCAATGAAAACCTTATTAACATCTATCAAACTATTAGCAGAGGATCCATGAAACCGTGAGACAGATTGGCCAACAGCAAAAAGGCAAAAAGAGAAAAGAATTAGAAAAAGACAACAGAAGAACTACAACCGAAGGTACATAGACAAGTAGGCCAAACACAGGACATCTGCACTGAGATCCCAAAGCATGACAAGACAGTAGAGAACTAAACCAGTTCTTTTTTAATCCTGTTATACTTGAACGAGCCAGCAAACTATTGACGCCCCATCAGGCACCCTATACAGCTATATTCAACACTAGGTAGTTGATGTATGATGTATCAAACTGGACAGAGAAGACACATGCATAGACAAAAGTCACGTTTAATAGTTTCATAACCTTGATCGAAGTTCTCCTTCGAGTTCCAATTAACTGTCGCACCTAATGTTGAAGCCTAGTTTTCTGGGGCAAGTTTATCATCCGCGGTTCCACCCTCTTCCATTTGAACATCTCCTGCTAGATTGAATGACCTGTCATCGACATTACCTTCTACCTCAAGCTTCCCTTCTACCTCCTTAACGACTGTAACAGTCTCCTCGGTCTTACTTGCTTCAGTACCTTTGTTGTTATTTTCATTTTTATCCAGACCAGTAACCTGATCATTGTTATTTTCTTCTTTCACTTCAACATCACTGATGTTACAGTTCTTATTAGCTATAGTAAGCACATTATCATTGTTATCTAGTTTCCCTTCATTATCTGATACTAAACCCTTCTCTATAGCCATTGCTGCTTTCAAACCTTCTCCATTGTCACCATCACCGCCTTCCACTTTAGAACATCCATATCCATCACCCTGAACATTATCTTCACTAAAATCCTCCGTGTTGTCCTCCATAGAATGAGCCTCCCCACGACTCCCACTGTCGTTCTCAGAATCATTCTCGACCACCTCCTCATTGAACTCCTCGCCTCTATTCCCCCTCTCTAGACACTGCATCCTCCTCCTAAGATCCCCTAGCTCCCTCTCCATCAAGAACAATCTTTCCTTTAGAATCAAGTTCTCTTCCTCCAACTGCGCAATATGACTATCTTGATCATCCACCCTATTCTCCAACACATTGTGATACTCCATCCCACCTGCCGTCCCACTGACCGGATCATAAATCATCTCAAACCTGCTCAAATCATGGTCCAGCCTCCTCTCCACCTCAACATGCTCCTCCACATCACTCTCACTCGAACCTCCCTCGTCTTCCTCTTCATCCTCATTCGGCTCCATCTCATGCCCAGGAGACCTCAACCTAATCAAACCCTTCATAGACCCATACCCATCAACACCCCACTCTTCCTTCGCCATGTCAACCAAAACCTCCCTAGACGGCGAGAATATAGGCGTTGGCAGCACGGCAGGAGTTACCGGACAAGGTGAAACCAGCGACGCAATGCCACCACTCTTCTTCGCCCTAATCAGAAACGACGAAGTGTTCCTCGGAGCAAAAGGAGCAGACCTGCTATTCTTAAAATACTTAACGTTCCCACTAACATTTGTATTAACATTCATAGCATTATTATTATTATTCTTATTAAACTTCTTTTTGGGGAAAAACTTTCGAGTTTTCAACCGATTCTGATGCTGCAGCTCATTCAACAGAGGCGGCTTTTTTTTTTTCTTTTTTAATTCTATAAGACCCATGATGCTCTAAATAAACCCTTGGTGTCTCCTTTCTACGCTTCAATATGAAGCTAAATAAGTTTCCTTAAAAGGTTCCTTTCTTAAACTATTTGTGTTTATATTGAGAAAAATATATAAACTATTTTCAATATCAAAATAATTGGTTAATAATAGAATATTACACTCTCCCTCACACATTTTTTTGTTAAATGACGACGCTTCAGCTTATGCTACTACATTCGTAACATCAATTACTAAGTTGGCACCAACTGTTGATATTAACGTAACCATCTTTAGTCGCTGAAGAACAAGGCACCAACCCTTGACTAAAGAAGGCCATCAACAATAAAGCTATGAGTTGATAGTATGATAATTAAACTAAATTCCAAATAGGTTGTTAAATTTGAAAGGGGTAGAATGTTTAAAATTGATGAGATTAACAATTTATTTGTAGTACCAAATACTGATGGGGTTTGGCTGTGATTATTAATGTTTGGATGGGGTTGGCATCAATATTTCCTTTATTTCTTAAGACTACTTCATTGTATATAACGTAGCCATCCCATTGATGAGCAAACACAAGCTCATTATATCATTGAGGGTAACGTTAAACAGCTCTTTTCTAAGAATAACGTTTACGATTACGTTTCCAGGGGGGAATAATATGAAAACGTAACATACAATAAATAGTGCTGTGAATTGAGCACTTGAGAGGAAATGATATTATACAAGAAAAGACATTAATGATACAACTTGGACATATTTCTAAAGACTGTAAACTAGGTATTCATCACTCCATTGCTAATCTTCCTGCAAGCTCCCTGAAGCTTTTAACAGCAGGCATGCATGCGAAGAAGCAGCTTGTCTTTCAGGGAGAGTGGCACCGCTGACATTGCTATATATGAAGACAAGTGTTTTAAAGAAAGACCACTGTTTGTAACGAAAGATCTACATGAGAAACGGTCGAAAACACTGCTTCGTACAACAGCCTCAGCCAGTTCGTTCTGCAGGAGAATTTCCACACCCAACAGAGTCGTAACACCTTTAAGTGAGATTTATCGTAAAAAGGTATTCAAACAATGAATAAAACAGAAAGAAGTAACTGCAATATGTTGCAACAGTGTCAAAAGGCACTCAGGGTTTCACCTTAGAGCTGGTACAATCTCAACAAAAGGCAAACACATCTCTGCCCTTTCTCGTGCAAAATAGAAACGGCAGCTGAAATAGTTCTGTGAATGGCTTAATCAGCTACGTGAACTGTGCTTAGAAATGTCACATTTTGTGGGAATTTGTTGGTTGAAGTTGATCAATGGAAATGCTTAGTTTGTTACTCAATTGTATCTACAATATTTGGATGTCTTGATGTGCATTTTTTTGGGCCAGAATCTGTCAATTCTGAGTTTTAGGTAACATGGTATTTCACTTAAAGGTGTTGGTAGCGGGTTATCACTTTTACAAAGTTTATGGTGTAATTTGGCACTAAGTACAAAGGTTGTGGTGTCGAGTGACTATAATACTGGAAGTTTATAGTGTCAAGTGGCATTATTCAACTTAACATCTGCATTCAGAAAACAGAACACTGGCAGAATTTATAACATCCATTACACAACACTTGCAGAAAACAGAACACTTGCAGAACAACACATCCATTACAAAGCCATACATTACATCAAACAAAAGCATAACACATCCATTACAAAGCCATAATGGAATACTACTCGAATACATCATAACATACACTTAGTCTACATACTAGTTGATACCAACTCGAATACGTAGCTCCTCAATCCTTGCGCTCAATTCATCAATCTCATTCTTCACATCCTCCCCTGAAATCCCATCACCAACATCAGATTGTTGAGCTACCAATTGTTGAAGATGATTGTTTTCAGCTCTAAGTCGAGCATTTTCTTCCTCCAAATCTCTGACTCTTGCCTCGTACCCGTTAATCCTACGCAGTAAACCTGGGATGATTTTTGTCGATCTCTGGCACATCTTCGGATCAATCCATGTCCAATGTTTGCAAGCTCTCCTATTAGTCTACAATTAACAAACATCATACATCAAAACAAAGCAAATTCAACACGCCCAACTACAAAATTAAGCAAAAACATATGAAAAAATCAATCTGGCACATACCCCCAAGTAAGCACATCTCTCGAATCTTCTACCGGGATGAACATCCGTCCAAGAGGTGAATCGAGCACTCATCACCCCGCAACGGCAGATTGTAGGTTCTGGCTCATTATCCATCTTCGATTCACTTGGAATTGACTGACTTCGACTTCAGATGGAGGAATAGTTTCAGTTTGATTATTGGAGAGTGAGAGTGAATTAGGGTTTGTGAGGATTATATTGAGGGAAAAATGGTGGGAAATTAAGTGTGGAGGGAATAATGTCATGCAAAATGACTTTTTTGCCCTCACTAACGGAACTTCTAACACCATCCAACCTTTGTGTGAATCCAGAAAAATTTGAAAGTTTGTGGTGTCGAATGCGAAAAAAAAAAGGTTATAGTGTAAACTCAAAAACGGGCAAAAGGTTATAGTGCAAAAAAAAAATTTCATCTTTGACTACGCTTTATAATTAAAGTATATAATAAAAGTTTCATTATATTATTTAATTGAATATTTAACATATAAAGTTTAAAATTAAATTATAGTTAAAGTTGAAAAATAGACTGCAAAAGTTTAATGGAACATTTGTTCTGGGACGGAGTCGCGATTTATATAGTGCATAGAAGACTGGTCGCTGTCGTAGTGTATATTACTAGGATGATGAAGCATGCACGTGACACATGACAACTGGCGATGGGGTGTGTTTTGGTATTTTACTTGTACTGAGCTGTTGAAACAAATTTTGGGCATAGAAATTTGTAAAAACTTGAGCCAATATGTACCGAATCGTTAATCTCCCGCCAAGAAGAACTTCAATCTGCGGCAACAGCCGGAGATTAGATCAATCAAAATAGAATATTGACCGTCGGATTTCAATCCGCGTCAAATAATAAGATTGCCATCCAGCTGTTGATTAGAAACAAATAACATAATATTAACCATTAGATGGATTTGTTACTCCTCTATATAAGTCACGGTTTTCAAAATCACTGTTCATCCGATTAAAATATTCACTGTTCATCCGATTAAAATACTCGGTTCAAATCAATGTCCGATCTCAATAACGTGAGAGATTACTTGAAATCTCTATGCAAGCAAAGGCAGCTGACTTCAAACAAAACACTTACTCGCGGCCATAAATGGCGTGAGCAGGTTGAAGAAGTGGAGAAAACCATTGAAGATCTGAAGAAGAAGTTGGAGAAGATCAAAGTCATTACCATCAAACATGAAAAAGAGTTGAAGAACATCAAGAAGGTCTGTGACCAAGGGTTTGAAATTGCTGTGCGAGCTGGATCATGCTTCAATCCGACAGATGCTCAGTTTCTAAAGGAGAAATGTCTTGCAGAAGGTATAAAGTTCGTTGAGGGCAAGGGGAAGGGGAAGGGAAGAAGACCTGATGTCGTAATCACTGTTTACTTGAGATTGAGATTGAGATATATTGTAGAGATTGAGATTGAGATATATTGTAGAGATTGAGATATGATATAGATGCTTTGTTACTGCAGTTGAGATTGAGATATAATGTAGATGCTTTTTTACTTGAGATGTTCAACTTCTGTTATTTTCAATGTTCTAATCGTAATGTTCATGCCAAGTATTCGGTGAAATTGGAATGTTGTTGGAACTTTCGTACTCATGCGCCATCCTGATTGAATTATCTTATCAGGAACATGATTGTTAAATGTATAATAGTTTCATTGAGACTGAGGTTTTCACTCATCAAGTTCTACCTGTTGCACTCTGAGGCTTGTAGATTAAAGGTCTTTTCAGTTCCTAATGTGTATGGTGAAAGAATTAATGTTGTGCCAAAGGCACACGACTAACAGAACGATACAGTTTTCTTATAGGATATGATGCTTCTTAGAAATTGTATTTTATGATTTTTAGGTTCAAGCATCTTCATCGATTAGTTTAGTTTGATTCAAACAGACATAAGAGCAGCTCTAAAGTCTGCATTAAGCAGTGTAGATGGTCCACTGTCTGTTACTGATTGGTTTAGAGGTTGTATCGTAGCCCATCTAATGAATCAGGGCTGGCTTATGATTGGATTTTCCGCTGAATCCACTGCAAGTGCAAGTGAATGTTGCGATTCTTCTAGCACAGCAACTCTAGTTGGAGAGCCCGTCTTTGTCTTCTGGTCCCGTGTCTTCTCTAAAATGTACGATTTTCCAGTTCTCCTGCAATCTAATTATTTCTTACCACATACTACATGCTGGACACTCATGTAGTTTCTATTTCAGCTGATGCAACCTGAAGCCATGAAGTTGGTGAAAGGTGGATGAACATGTAGATTAATTTATCAGACTCAGACCAGCAACATTGCTCACGGTCTCGACACACTTTCGGTTGTCCCATATCCTTCCATAATTGTCGGGTATGCTCTATTCTTTTGCTTCAGTTGTACCAGATATTTTTGTTTCTTTGTATACCTTGTATATACTGGCTACATGTATGCAATGGAGATTTAAATTGTTTGTAACTTGCCTACTTGATGCATGCTCGTTTCTTTCACGCACATGTTGAGATTGATACAAAAACAAGTGGGGGGGGGGTGTTTAGGTGCTGCACATTGACCTGGATTTTAGTAAGAGAACAAGTAGTCTGCTTGGAGGGGTTTAATGCATCTATTAACTGTAGCTTATGGTGATTCTTTATACCACACACTCTTCTCCCTCACGCTGACGCACTTAGTTGTGCAATGTGCTAACACAGTGAGTTTTGTGGCCGCCAGAAGTTGTGGTGGTAGTCACAAAATCTGTTAGTAGGTCTATGGGATAGTCAGCTCCGTCTCCGTGATGCATAATATTGCAGCTATGAAATATCATGGACTGGGAAACAGGGATAATACTTCAACTCTATTGGTGCATGACTATCCAAGTACTTCAATCCCGTTTTGTTTGGCATTATATTCCAGTAAGTCAAATCTATTATGACTGATATGTTTCTGTTGCATACCATGCCTAGCTCTTGTCTGTTGCTTACATTATTGTGGATACACTTTCCTAAAGTTGCTTGTAGCCCGAAAACCTTATGCTACTATCTTTATATTTAGTGTAATGATACATAATATTCAACTGATCTTTTTCATTTTTTTGGCAATAGGTACCAAGATGATTGGCTAAAAACATCAGCTAGTTCGTTACAGATCTGGGAAAAGGCTCCTTTTGAACCATATGCAACTCCAAAAAATGTAAGATATAAATTGTTGCTAATCACCTTTATGCTGCCTAATTATTTTTTTTCCTTTCCCATGCTACAAAGGCCTGTGAATTGCTGTTCTATTGATATGATTATTTCTCTGGTAGATGGCTTATTATGTGGTCTGTCCAAATATTGATCCACTCACCACTGCTGCTGCCGATTTTTTCCTGCAACTTGGAACTGGTTAGTGTCTTTGGCGGTTTCGCCTACAAAAATGTCTCTTTTGCTGTTCATGTATTTTACTGTGCAATAAAATAAAACATGAGTTTTTCCTCCTGCAATTTTTTCATAAAACAAAATTTGACATCTACTCTGCAATTTTCATTTACTCTGTAAATTTGACAAGAAGTAGAGTGAGAATTTTCAGGATGCTCCTCACAACTTAGACATTAGTTATGTGTAACATCTGAACTTTTAAACTGAAAATGAAGCCTAGCATTGTGCATCTCTAGGCACCAGCAGGTTGCTCAGTTTTGCATCTTTCTGGTCTTGTAAATTTCTCTATTTCTCTTCCTCTGTTAGTGTATGAAACCTGCAATCTGGGTGTACACGCACCACAAAGTCCTGGAAATGAGATGGAAATAGATTCTGGGAAATTATCGCCAGGTTTTGTCCTGCTCGATTGCCCTCAGTCTATGAAGATCGATACCAAGAATGCATCTATGTTGGGATCAATCAGTGATTACTTCCTCTGCCTTTCCAATGGCTGGGATGTTACTAGCTTTCTGAAGACCCTTTCCAAGGTTCTGAAATCGTTGAAATTTGGTTCATCTCCGACCGTGAATGCCAAGGAAGGAAATAGTGGATCCTGCACAGTAAGTTGTTACTTGGATATCAAGTGCATATTTTTCTTTTACTACTTGTTATGCTCTTCTTCTGCATACTCATGTACACGAACCTAATGCCAAATATTTGATCTGGGGGGATTGCCACTCATTTAACCACCCTTGTAACCTGATCATTTTTGGGTCAACTGATTCAAGTTAAACCCTGACAATATTTTATTTTTACATATAAAAAATTAAAAATGGTCGTGATCGAATATTTCAAGACATAATATGCTGTTGAAAATGCAAAAACCAACTAATTCATCCTGAGATGCTTTCCTTCTTTCATAATGCTAGGATGTAATGATCCTTTATACTATACAGCCCGAGATGCTTTCCCTCTTTCTCCCTGAAGCATTATCTACTCATAATTTATTGTTTCATAGCATCATATTGCTTCTGTTATAATTCTGATTATGTTTATGGCATCAGGTAGTCTATGTGGTTTGCCCCGTTCCTGAACCTCGGCAGTTCTACAGACAGTGGTTGAAGCATCTGTTACGATTGGATCAGTTGTTCGATCTTCAGATAAAGAAAGGAGATCCATGATTCACACTCCAGTCGCGAAAGCCGTGAGCTATCCTGCAGCTGCAGATGAATCATTCTCAAATGTTCTTATTCTGACCGGATTTTGTATTCCTAAGTTGGTCTTGCAGATTGTGACAGTTGATGCTATTTTTAGGGTCACTAGTCCTACTCTTAATGAGCTCACCATTCTGAAGGAATTTACAACAAAGCTTGACGAGTTTCAAGAGGAGCCTCTGGTCAGATGGCTCCTCTATCTATGGCAGGAAGATCTCATTCAGCCATGATGCAAATGGCATCACCTGTTCCTGGAATGTGGAAGGACCCTCGAATGGTGGGGCAAAGTGAACCGGGCACTTGGGACAACAATTGGCAAACAGGAAGGGGTGGTGGACTTGGATCTGATAGAATGGGAGATATCTCTCCTTTGGATGAAGTTCGCTGTTTGTTTGAGCCACTTTTTATACTTGCAGAACCTGGTTCTCTACAGAGAAGAATTTCTCCCTTGTTGGGAAATGGAGTTGATTTGTCCAAGATATTATCAGATGATAGTGCAAGTAGCTTCATGCAAAGTTCTACTTCATCAGGCACTGGTGATAATGGGCCTGGTTCCCAGCCTGATGCCATGGATTCAGATGGTTTTGGATCTGGTCTTCAGAAAGCACCTCCAAGTCTCCATTGCTGTTATGGGTGGACTGAGGATTGGCGTTGGATGGTGTGTATATGGACGGACTCAAGAGGAGAGTTGCTTGACAGTTACGTTTACCCTTTTGGAGGAGTTAGCAGTCGACAAGACACAAAAGGTCTGCAGTCTCTTTTTATCCAAATATTGCATCAAGGATGCCAGATTCTTCAGGCTTGTTCTCCTGATGCCGTTAATATTAAGCCCAGAGATCTTGTCATTACACGGGTTGGATGCTTCTTCGAGCTTGAGTGCCAGGGTATGTCTTTACTCTGCTACAATTTACTTTATTTCTTTGTTTATTTTGTAGCCTGGTCTGGTAATAGGTCATTTCCAACACCTTGCTATCTATCTCCTTTGCTTTGATGTGCAAAATTTCAGAACTCTGAAAGAATTGAATATGTACTGTCATTGCAACTCAGAAGCCAATGTGCAACTTATGTGTAATGCTCTATATAACTGCTAAAGAAGATAGTGGTTTCAGTATCATCGACCTGTGCGGTAGTTAGTGGTATAACATAGGACCTCGGAGCCTTGTGATTGTCTACCAGAATTCATGAAGTCGTAGAAAGAGGGAAACAACAAGTGGATGGGAGTTACAATAGCTACTCTAGAGTTGAGGATCGAGTTGAATCATCTCAATTCTCTAATAACAAACCTGTCTCAGATAAAGCTCTTGACTCACATGGGGGAGATAATTTTCTTCCAACTTCAAGGATTTCTCTCGCTACTGAAGTTGAATGCCTTTTGTGCCAAACTTCCATGTGCAGGCTACGGCATACACTATTGTCTTCCCGCAACCTTTCACCTTCTGGCTTCATTGGATTGACTGGAAATAGTACCCCTAACCAGTCCCATTTTGATTCTAGTGATATGGGGGAGGCTATTTCAAGAAAATCTGATTTGAAAAAGAAAGAAATCATTCCAGTTAGGATAGCTGGTGATACAGATGTAGCAATACTGGATGGGCCCTCAAGTGCTCCTGTAGGAGTTTGGCGATCTGTTGGAATGGTTAAAGGTTCAAAGACAAGTGCGCCAATGGAAGTTTGCCAACCCATATCACATAATTCATTCGTTGATGAAAGCATGCTTTCTTATGGACTTAGACAGCCGCTTCAGGAACTCCTTGATGGTGTTGCTATTCTGGTTCAGCAAGCTACATCGTTTGTGGACGTCTCTCTGGATGCTGATTGTGGTGATGGTCCATATGGCTGGCTTGCACTTCAAGAGCAGTGGAGGCGTGGATTTTCTTGTGGACCTTCTATGGTACATGCTGGTTGTGGGGGTGTTTTGGCTTCTTCTCATTCACTAGATATTGCAGGCATCGAGCTTGTTGATCCACTATCGGACGACGTAAGATTACCTCTCCAAATTGGTTGATCTATTGAGAATGAACATTTGAATTTATTTATGCTGTGTGTTTTACTGTTTCGGCTTTAGATAAGCTTTTTCTCTGTCATTGTAGCGAAGTGCATATATGAAGTTATTTACAAGCATGTAGAAGTATTGTGCATGATATTCAGTGGGAGTGAGAACGATTCTTTTTAGTTGAGATGTTCAATCTCTGTTATTTTCAATGTCCTAACCGTTTACAGATTACAGAAATGTTCATGCTAAGTAATTCTAATATGTTCATTTCGGTAAAGTTGGAATGTTGCTGTAACTTTTTATACTGATGTGTCATCCTGATTGAATTATCTTATCAGGAACATGATAGTTAAATGCATAATACTTTCGTTGTGTTTGAGCTTTTTACTC
>JAYMSS010000108.1:0-11223 GCA_036897785.1 Plantago rugelii | reverse complement strand
CAATCTCTTAGTGAGTTCTTCCTGAATCGCCTAGGTCCGGTGTCTCCTAAGTAGCGGTTCTCGTGGTGGTATGGTGAGCCCAAAGCACCCCATCCAAGTCATCTGTCCAACTCCCTCGAGAAGTCCTTAGTCTCTTTTCCAGCATCTTGATGATTGTTTTGTTTGTTGACTTTACCTGGCCATTAGCTTGGGGATAGCCAACTGATGTGAATCGTTATTCTATCTTGAAGGATTTGCACCATTCCTTGATGGAACCCCGTAAATACTTTCGATTATTCCAAAAATAGTTAAGTACACAATGGCGACCCAAGAAAGGTCCAGCCACATCTATCTCTAACCAGCCTCATCCTATTGTTCCAACATCAAGCATCCAACATGAACCTTGAGTGCCGGATACATCCATGATTTGTAAACTATATATGGTATCTATAATTCTATGCACAATGAACTCACTAGTTACATTCTTACCAAAACAATTATCGTTTCTAAAGCACCAGATGCCATAAATTGTTTTCGTGAAGACAAGTTTAAGCAATATGCACCGCCAGCCTTTCCCTTTACTACACCGCATCACCCAAGCCAGTTCCTCTGCCCACAAACATGTAGAACGTTTGATAGCCATTGAAGAATCTGCTCCCATATCGTTCAAGTGGTTAGGCAACTAAAAAACAAGTGTGACAAGTCTTCTATTTGATTACAAAAATAGCAAGTGCCATTTGTAAGCATTCCAAATTGGAGAAACAATATGTTCGTCTTTAGAAAATTTATTTACAGACCATCTCCCAAATACTTTTGTTTTTTAATAATAATAGTAGAAAGAAAATAATTTATTCATACGCATCTTTGAATATACATTCTGCTGGGAAACGTTCTTCATATGTTCATATCGGATTATTGTGCAACACAATGTATCCTGAAATTCACAAATCAATGTAGCTCAACTAATTAAAAGAATTACTATTATCTCCGATCATGGTAGTAAAATAAAAATCCTATACCATGATAAAAAAATGTCACACAAATACGGGCACCGTGCATCAACTCTAGTATGTCTATAAACCCAAATAGCATAGCAATAAAAAGGGATAGAGTCACTACACTACCTTTTGGCTTCATCAATCAGATTCCATGTATGATGTAATGAAGGGTGTGGATCATGTTTACCACGCAACCTTAGGCTACCGGCCGCTCACCGACCACTTTATCATAACCTCCTTGGCCAAAATTCCCACCTCTTCTAACCCTAGCCCCCATCCTTACCTCTAGATTATCGTAGGAGACCTATACGAACCGAGTCCGATCAAAAGGTTTTGTCACGCAAGGGTAAGTTTTCGGTAGTCCAAGGAAAATGGGTAAAGAAACAAACAGAGAATTCTTCAACGCTGTATGTCTCAAATTTTCCTGAAGATTGGGCAAGCAAGGATGTGAGAGAGGCAATGGAAAAAATCGAGGTGGTTAAGGACGTGTTCATGCTAATGAAACGAAACAAAGAGGGAAGGAAATTTGCTTTAGTAAGATTCGATGCTGGTTCAGATATTGAAGAAATATTGTCAACAGTGAAGGGTTTGTGGATAGGCAATTACAAGATCCTGGCGAATTTGGCAAGAGGTGACAAAGAAGTGAATAGGGGTACAGAAACAAACAGTTATGTGAAGGAGATTAAGTTGAGAACTAGGCAGAGAGAAACTGGCCTTAGTTATTTACAAGCAACCATGGTGAGAGAAGAGAAGTCAACAACAGAGGCATTCAGAGAAGTAGAGGGAAAAAATCTGGTTTGGAGATAGATGGAGACGCATCAAAGAAGGTGACACGATCAGCACAGATCAATAGACAAGAGTCAAGGAGGGTAATGCTGTTATGGGAAGGGTTATGATTTTTACACCCGACAAGGGTACAAGTAGCTGGGCAAAGAAAAATATAATTTGTGGATCTACAAAGAAAGTATCAGGTGCAGATTTACTGAGTTTATTTCAGGAGAAGGCTTTTTAAGTACAAGGATCAACAGTCTTGCTCTGGATACGTGGGTATTAAGTCCGAAAATGGAAGAAGAAAAGGTGAGGCTGTTGAAAATGGATGAAGACTAGAAAAGTAGGCACTTCAGCTTCGTAAGAGAATGGGAAGAGAATGACTGAAATGGGAGGAGGAAGGTCTGGCTCGGGATAAATGGAGTTCCGTTGTACGCTTGGTGTGATCAACTATTCAGGAAGATCAGAAATGCGGTAGGGAAGGTGGTCCAGATAGAGGAAGACACTACATTGAAGAAACAACTGGAGAGGGGAAACATACAGATAGAGACACCAATTTTTCATCAAATCCGAAGAAAGCTGAATATTAAAATCTGGAACATGATGTATGAAGTCAATGTGATTGAAGAGGGGGCATCAAGAAATCTTGATCGAAAATAAGATGAATTTGGAACAGGAGGATGGTTTAGAATATTCGCTGGAAAGTGAGAACTCGGGCTCAGAACTTCCAGATTCCGATGAGGAAGACGATGAGTTGGGATAGAGTGATTTCGACATTAATGACGGAAGGGTGGAGTTGTCGTATCTAGAAGACATGGATCCATGCAAAAAGGCGGTTTAGAATTTAGTTCTCTTGGGAATCAACAAAAAGGGGCCAAGTACCAAAACAGAATTGAAGGAGAAATTAGTGGACAAGGCAAAGTGGGCTTAATTTGAGGAGTAACGGTCAGAAATTTGAAATTAAAGAAGACATTAAAGCCACTAAAGTCTAAAGCAAAGTGGAGCTTTTCTATAATGGGTAACAACTTTCATCTCTTGATTCCCTTGAAACTCAAGAACCAGTATCAAGAATCATACAAGTTGAAGTCAATATGAAGATGATCAAGGCCATGAAAAGGCTCAAGTTCTGGTCAAGAAAAAAGAGGAAAAAGATATCTTACACTAACTATACGAAAACTGAATCACCACCACCACCAAGCCGACCAGCTCCTCTACCACCATACAGCTACTACCACCGCATGAGCGAGCCTGTTCTGCCCTCTGCTCCTCCGTTACCTCCATGGCTCGACTATGACGAGCAATTGGAAGAAACCCTCTTGACTTCTGAGATGGATTCAACTTGTACAGGCTCAGAAAGTGAAAGCAAACATCAAGCAGATTCAAGTCAAGAAGATGATGTGAATGTTGGTGAAATATATTCTGAAGAAAAAGAAGAATGCAGTTCTTATCAACAGTACATGGTTCCAAAACCTGCTTACGACATCATTGTTGTTGCCAAATCCAAGAAATTGGAGAGAGCTGGTGGATCTTTTGGATGTTTTGTTAGCCTTGGGGCTCACTTGGTACATTGTGTTTTTCCTTGTTTTCATATCAGGGAAGATCGGTACTACGACAGAATTGGCAAGCTATGTATCAACTGATGATACCAAAATAAACTGAAACTCTCACTCTGCCCAGTTCTTGTAATTGATGTTATTTAAGAAAAATACTACTAGTTGCTACAGTTTCATTCGTATTTTAATGAGTTCATACTTGTGCAATAATATATCCAGATTTCTGTAAATACCAACAAAAGGAATTGATTTTGCTTATATCATTCAGAGAGGTAAAGAATAATGAGTCGAAAAGAAAGCTGAAACTTCACTCTTAATGGCAGTACAAGCTTCAAGTTACACAGCCTTTTTCTGTGCATAATTACCTTTAAGAAAATAGAAAAATGAAACTCACAAGTTGAATAAATTGGATGCTGCAAAATTATCAGTAGAAGGCACATCAGCTCTAGGCTACCTTCATAGTTCATACTGGAGACGAAAATGCAAAACTGGCCGACACATGCTGTAGAGGTGGCTTCAGGGCATGATAGCCATTTGCCTATCGTGAACTCAGATTATTCCATGCATTTGTGAGCAGATCAAATCGGTAGGCACATTGCATCTATTTTACACGCCAAAGCCACCCTTCGCTTCCTCGAGTCAATACACTATACAGGGTATATCTGAGAGGGTTCTTGTGTAGCTTACAAGTACAACGAAGCTGCAAACACGATATCCCTCTTGATCTTGGTAACAGCCTCCTCGAATTTTTCTTCGAGCTCAGTCTCACCAATTGATTTTGCTGCTTCAATAAGCTGCTGAAGGACTTCTTCTAGTCTCCTAATAGCCCTGATCAAGCTGCCCTCAAAAACTGGTGTCATCTCCATAATTTCGTAAAATTTTGATCCTTTTGCCCAAGAATATACCGCCTCCATAACATCTGGTCTGAAAGAGCTCACAAAGTTGTCCACATCAATCTGGACCTGGTCAGATATAAGAAGAATGTACATAAGCTTCGGATAATCAACTGAATACATGAGCCATGGGAACAGAAGTCCAGTTGCAGAATTTACATTTACATATAGGCCAATGTAAACTTCGTGGATAAATTTCTCACTGGTCCAATAATTGGATAAGATTGTATGTACGCGGCAAAGGGGAGTGAATTGATTTAATTTTCCGAGAGGTGAAGGGTGTTTAGAGTTGGATCATATTTCAGGGATATATGTTTATACAAGTTTAGCAATTAATTTAAAGTTTCTCTCAGTCATTCTAGAGTCTAGACAATCAATTGAAATCCAAGTCAGGGAGATATGTTTATACCTTGCACTCGAGCTGAACTTTGGCCACTCTCCGAGCAATGTCCTGTAATTGCATGAAAAGCAACTCGAGTTCATCACGAGGCTTTTGAGCTTCTTGAAGCTTTTCTTGCCACACAAAGCAAGATAGAAGAGAAATCATCTCTTCAACCTTCATGTCCTTCAGGACCCCACTGAACATTAGTTCGGTTAGCGTCAATTCCTCTGCGCTGCTTATTTCACAGGCAACTTTTCCCTTTAACTCCACAACATCGTCATTGGTAATATATCTGAATGACAGGAAATTTCAGCATTTTATTACGGATAGTTTAGCATTCAATAAACTCACGAACAAAATGAAGTATAAACCACCCAGAAAGCAGAGAAAATTCCCAGCAATGACAACACTGGGATTCTAGAGGACATGGGATCAAAATTTATTCTAAAAGACCATCACTTGAGTAAATAATGCAAAAACTAACTTTTGGGCAGAACTCCAAACGGCTGTAACTTATAGGAAACATCAACACAAAACCTAGAAGTTGAAGGATTACTTAAGAATGGCTATGGTGATTAGGTGGTCATGGCAATCCTGAGGAAATTAATGGAACACAGGTCAAACATTTACGTCTCTCATAATGAGTTTTGATCAAACTGATAAGCAGGACCATCAACATCTCAATCAATAAAACCTGAATCAAACTCTTACAAAATTAAAGCCAATGACCACAGATTTGACAATGAGAATGAGAAAAGGAGCAAGTAAGAGGTGCCATTCACATCAAAGACACTTCTCTCTTATTTTGGTAATCAATCTTGCCAAATTGTATCTGCTATATAAGAATCCAGATAAATTGCTATCAGAAATCACTACATCTACACAAAAACATTCGAGAAAGGCATCGAAGGTAATATCATAAAACATTGTAAATACAGATAAAATTTGCACACAATTCATGGAATAATAAACAGAAGTTTGTCTGGTCACTACAGTCGAGGGAATATGAAACATTCAGAAAGTTTCATAATTACAAAAAATAGAAAAGACCCAACAACAAAATTAAAAGAGCTATATATACCCAGCTTGTCTCCAACCAGAAACAGAGAAATATGCAAACTACACAAATTCCAACCACGGTATAACCGAAGCAAGTAATCTTACCCCAATCTCCTTAGCACTCTTTTCCTCGATTTAAGTTCATCTTTGAATGCCAACACTGAGGAATTTCGCAATGTTCTCTTTATAGCTTTGATTTTGGACGTAATTTCTTTCTTTGTATGGAGAACTTGGAGCTTCTGTTCAATTAGGGGAGAATTGGCAATTTCATGCTTCTCAAAAAGGCTTTCTAATGCTTCTATTCTTCGGGCTGCCTTCTCATATTTACTGCTTTGGACCTGAACGTAAGGCAAAAAAAAGTGAGGCGGATATTTCAGGCTGTAGCCGAAATAAAAGTGAAGTTACACAAACCTTCATGTCGTCTGCAGGATCGAGGAGAGGCATGCCATCCTTGGAAAATCGCGTGAGAACTTCTGACACTTTCTTCAATGTATTTTCTCGAGCTTCTATAGGCAGGAGGTCTTTGGGTATTACAAGCCGGACACTACTTAAGCTATCAATCTGCACATAATACAAGTAAGAACAACGTGAAAAGCTAGAATGGTAACAATTACTCCAATAAGCAATTATGAACAAACAGAAAAAAAAAAAGTAGCTTTTGTGCTGTGCCAGTCATATTCCATATATGCATAGCACTTGTCTTCGGACCAAATTAAAGAATGTGGGACAAATCACTATTATCAGATACGTAATAATTATGGTTTTATCTCGAAAAAAAAAGAAAAAAAGAAAAAAAAAAGACAATATCTATATGATTTGATTTCTGATAATATGTTTCCTTTGGATTCCCTTGATTGTCTTAGATTTGCAGCAGTTAGGGGAAACTTAGATAAAAATGACTTATAAAGATTTGTGCCAGGTAACATCATAGAGAAACTTTGCCTGTGAAATAGGAACCGAAACAACAGCAGGCTCTCCCGGCTCTTTCAAGGGAAGTATCTTGATTATTTTTTTGGCAGTTTCATCCTTGTACACTTTACATCTCGTAAGAACATCCACTGTGTAGCTTGCATCTTCTGGCTTCTTATTTCCATCATCTGAAATGAAAACATCAGATGTAAGAATAAAGGAGAAAATGTAAACGTAAAGCTAACAAAATGAATCTCACCTTCGGAAACTCCTTTGATCCTCTCAAAATTTATTATGACCCCCCACGTCACTGCATCCTTAATAGAGAAGGATGAATTATTTTCATCATTCTTCGAACACTCAATACAAACAAGCCTACCAGGTTGCAGGAACGGTAAGCAGTATTTTGGGGTAAACACTTTATCACGGACATCCTTCTTCAATGTTTTGTACTGTTGGAGCATCGAGTAAAAATTTTCTATGCTTTCTTCCTCTTCAATTATAATTGAATCCCTCTCTGCCTCCAAGAGTTTTGCTTGTCTCTGTGATAATAAGAGCACTATATTTTTAGAATCCATTTGATCCTGAGAGTTGTTAGGTATACCTTGTAACTAAAACTGACCTCAAGATCAGGAATGGCTCGATCCGCTTGAAATTGATAGAAAGAGTTACGGAGCAGGTTTTCAGGATCACCGTCTTCAGATCGAATTTGATTCAATAGCATGTTGTAGCTCAAATGAAATGCACTGAACAACCAAACAGTTTATTGCTAAGGAAATTATGATCCAGTGCAGTTGCAGCTCACAAGATGTGACAATTCAATTATTGGAGCTTAGCAAGAAATATGGGATCTTAAGTATAACTAAACCATGGCCAGATTAAACAGATAGTAAGCTATGTGAATCAGTTAGAGCAAGGGATTCAACCCGTGCCCAATAAGCATTGCACAGAATAATAGTACTAAATATGTTAAAAGTGAGTCTTCATTGTGATCTACAAGCACATTCATCAAGACATTTCGAGGTAACATTAATATAATGTCAGTTGCAAACTGATGGAGTCCAACGAGCAAATTTCAAATGCATTTGCAACTTTGAAGAATTGAGTCTTAAACTAGCTATTACCAGAAATAGAACACAACTAAAACACAGAAACAGGACAGAACAAAATGATATCCACGATAACTATAATAGACCCACCCCCCCTTCCACCACCACAAAAAGAAAGACCTCAGAAGTAAGTTAGCAGATTTATGTTGCTCCAAGAACATGTATAGTATTCTTTGCAAATGCAAATCTAAGGTGCGCATAGGAAGCATCTCATAAAAACTTTAAACGCTCACCTGTTTAGAGGATCAGCATTTCCTTTCAACATCGATTTGGCTGTAGATGGTTCTAACTTCTCATCAACCATAAGGATGCAGATCCCACGTTCATCAATTCCACGGCGACCGGCACGCCCACTCATCTGTATATACTCCCCACTGGAAATCCACCTAAATTTATCTCCATCAAATTTGCGGACATTGGTGAAGACAACGGTTTTTGCAGGCATATTCAACCCAATGCTAAAAGTCTCTGTCGCAAACAAGCACTAGAAAAAAAAACCACAAAAATGAGCCAATAAATAAATCATATAACTGAAACACACTTTATTTACAAGCACATGCAGCTCTCAAGTCTTAATCTCTTGGTATTGTTAAGAAGAGGGCAAACACTGGGGTATATGATGCAGGATATGTTGGCATAAACACATAACTAATCAGCCAACATTACAAAAGTTCAGATGCCAAAAAACACTGTTTATATAAATAATTACGCAAGATCCCTGGAAAGTATACGTGGTGTGAACATAAACCATCATACATCAGCTGCATCCACTAAAATTCAATTTGGCAGAAGGCAAAACCCAAAAAATAACCAGTCTGAAATCAGTCATCTATGATATTCTTAAGACCTCAAGCGGGTCGCACGCTGGCAGAGAAGATAAATAACATAATTCTAGGACTGTAGGTCATTTAGTATATGTAATCTTGATGAGTCCTTCCTGAAAGAGAATCTCAATAACTTCCTTCAGTATGGGAAGCAAGCCAGAGTGATGCACACCTATTCCTCGTTTCAACAGTGGGAGCATGTTTGAAACCTGAGCTAGTCAATAAATGAATGTATGGGTTAGTACAAAACAAAATTATACAGTATCACAAAGTAATATAGTAAGATAGATGCAAGTCATATCATCATTGTAATGCACAATAACACGACCTGCGGTAGCTTTTTATCATCATCAGACAGCATATCCATAGCACTCCAGAAAATAGTTTCAGTGTTCACTTTCTCATCATCATCATTTAGATCCATTTTTGCCATCTACATGCAACGTCAAAGCGTTACTTAGCAAGATAAAATGGTTGTGGACACAGTGAATGACGAGACATATAGGAAGACTAGTTTGCAGAACGCAGTCATATATCATTTCTATAATCAGTAGGCTAGGGGTTCTACCTGCATAGCAAGAGATTCACATTCTCTTTTGCTGAAACTGAAGCATATGACTGGATCATATTGGCGCATAATGATCATCTTCACCATTTTAAAAATATCACTATCTTCACCAGTTTTACCCATTACTAAATTCTTTTGCCACTTCCCATTCTCCTTCTTTCGGTCCTCATTGGCAGGAACTAAAGCATTCAAACCTTTCTGAAAGCTGTCCTCACGAAACTTGCCTTTTTCATTGACAACCAAATAAAGACCATCACCACCAGAAGGGAAAATGTAATGCTGAAGAGGTGTAGGCCTGTAATCTGTATAAACAATATGGCATGGTTGCTGGTGTATCTGCAATCCAAGAGATTAATAATATCTAAGCATATTGAATGAATGGATCTATTTTACTGCTGGAGTCAATAAGGACGTCTGGCATTCTACTGCTATGGTATTCCATTGCTAGGTAGGGTTTGTCAGATTTACCAGTCAAAATAAAAATAAAAATAAAAAAGGCAGAAGTGTAAAGCAAATGAATATGATATGATCCATTTTAGGAACATCATATGCTCAATTCTAGCCTTTGAGGCATCACATATCAATGGTTTTCCAGACACTTCAAAGTAATCTACATGGCGTCTCTAAAATTCAGCAAGTAACTGTGCTAGCATTCCCCAATTACAGGCACCCAATAAATCCAACTTGAGCACGTAATAATATAGGGCCTTATGATTTATTTATTTTTAAAAGGCAAAATAAATTAACAAAGAGCTCAGGTCTTAATAGCACACATATTATTTATAAGGAGAGACAAAGAAATGCCATACAATATTATAAACGCTTCAGTCCATTTTAGGTTTAATACTATCAAACGAAAAACGCACGGGAGAATCATGTGCAAGTAACTGTGTTCTCAATGTGGCCCTGACTGAACACAGAGTTACAATCCTGCCAAAGCTTGTTACTATAGTATACCCAAGAAGCACTAGTCATCTATGTAGAGGAATCCTCTTAAAACCTTACTGGTTTTCCTTGCTTCTACATTTTACCCCTAGATTAGGTAAAATTTACCAAAGTGACATTCATGAGCACATAGATAAATAGCACGGGTTAAGGTACACTTGTTTTCTTTGCCATTTAAAAATAGGTTCAGCTACCGCAATTCTCTCCCTACTACTAACGGTTCTCATGAATCATAATTCAGTCTCTTGTTTCATGAGCAAAAAAAAAGGTCCCACCTTTTGTGATGCGCAAGTACAGTAGACTTTATCAATAAAATAACCAGCTTTGCCAACTCAATATATAACAAACAAGTATTAACGTGCAGAAGATGTAAATTCTTAGAGCAGCTGATAAACTTTAGAATAAAGAAATGTAAGGACCAGTCAAATCACCTTGGCAACCCAATCAGCAAACTCCTTCGCATTAGGCACAGTAGCTGAAAGGAAAACAAACCGAGAATTCTTTGGGGCCATGACGATACTCTCTTCCCAGACTACACCTCGCTCCCTATCTCTCATGTAATGCACCTCATCAAAAATAATCCAAGCCACCTCTCTTACAACCTCTGACCCTTTATACTGCATGCTGCGCCAGATCTCAGTAGTCATCACCTGAAATAGTCCAACAGGAAATCTGATAAACCGATATAATAAAGTTGTACAAGTGAGACACAAACATAAGTACCAATCAAACTCACCAAGCAAGACGCATTTGGATCGATGGTGACATCACCTGTCATCAACCCCACATCTGAAAACTCTTCTTTGAACTCTCTGTACTTCTGATTACTGAGTGCCTTAATTGGTGAGGTGTATATCACACGTTGCTTGTTCCTCAGTGACATAGCAATGGCGTATAAAGCCACAACTGTCTTACCAGCAGAAGTGTGTGCAGATACCTAGAAAACATGTCCGTGATTTATCAGTTTCTCATACATTATCACCACAAAGGCTCACTCCAGCTGATGAGCTTATTTAAGGGGAAAAAAAAAGCATTACCATGACTGATTCCCCTTTATCTAGACAGTTAACAGCTTCCAGCTGAAAAGGGTCGAGCTTAAACGGAAACTCCTTGGCCGGTTTCGAATCTCCTTGGTTATTCAAAATGGAATTTGAAGTGCAAAGCACATACTTGTCAGGATATGAAACATCATGCAGACACGCAACTGGTTCATCACTTGCCCCCAAAACCAAATCA